>JAODGA020014354.1:0-15655 GCA_027574885.2 Drusilla canaliculata | reverse complement strand
CGTTGCCCCATACACACTCCCATGTTCTATTGCCAACGGCAACGCTCAGAGACGCAAATACGCCCGACACAGAGTTAGACAGGGCCAGACACAAGGCATACTGTCAAGGTCTTTAGTGTGACCTCTGTAAGCCGTGACGTCAGTCCACTCAGGAGCTGATTCTTGTTTCAGGCAACATGGCCGACTGACAGATTTTGCACTTTTATTTAATTTAATATCATCTTTATAACAATGTTTAAATTAAAACAAAATTTTATTTAATACTTTTTTAACAAAAACTTTCCTGTAAAACCATTTATTCTTTATTTATTCTTTGATACTGTCCACACGCCCATTCTAATAGCTGTCGTTGCTGCGCTGGAGCTGTATATTTCACAACGTTTATAGTACAACCTTTTTATCTGTTATCCTAAAAAATATATTGCAATCGGAACAACTTACCTTGGTAACTTTTAGCTACGCTCTCCCTAACCCATAGGTAATGTGGGACTTACATATTGACTGAATAGACACTTCTATATTGGTCAGAATATCCAGAGACAATTGGTCAAAAAGAAAAAAATGCGTGGGAAAACCACAAAAACAATAGGGAGACAAAATGCCCGGAAGGAACAAGTTTCACTCAATTAACAGAGCAAGAAAAAGAAGTTAGCAGGTTAGACAAAATTGGCTGGTTTACTTTAAGTTAAAAATGGAATTGCAACATTGTTGGTTTCCGTAAGCATTTTGCGTGTGCAAATGTCGCAATAGAAAAACAATAACATTATAATATAGACCATATAGACCAGATAGATTGCCAAAAGAAGAACATAAAAGACAATATGAATATCTAAACGTTGGCACGCTTTTGAATAAACACCTACAAGGAAATGCTCGTAACTTCGAAAGTGAGTCACTACGTTACTTCCACCACTCTTGTAGCGGTGATGACGGAACCCCCCACGTTTCCGCAGGAATATCGTATTAATCAAGAAGGGTTAAGATAATAACGCAAGATGGAGTATGTGTTAATCAGGGTTATGCCCTTATTACACCTCTGGGAGCCGCCGCCGTTGCCAGCCGCCATCCGAAGTGGCATCGCACAGAAACTACGCATGTCACAGGATGGCACGTACAATCTGTGTATGTGTGGGCACGTGTAGCACGTTAATGAGTCGAGCAGATACACCAGAACGTGTGCGCGGCTATGTTGAACACTTCACGGCATCTCTAGCGTCTTCTCCTCTGCGTGCCGAATTCGCAATCGCTCGAAACGCGCGCACTGTTTAAACACGCACTTTAAGATCTAGATCATTTCTATAATAAGCGGCTGAGCCCCCTCGGAAGCGGCTTACGCCGACAAACGGAAACACACACAGCACCTTCAAGTTTAATATGAAATATGCACGAATTATGATAGGATGTTCCAAGGTATGCAGCACAGAGTGTAATGAAGTTAATCAAAAGTTAGTAATTTCTTCGCAACTTCACCAGCTTCACATTGTGATCTTTTAATTACCCAGAAATGTGAAATATTTACATTGTCTTCTTAATTGGGCACGTTTGAATACTTTGTGTGAATCAAAATAGGGGGAAACAGGTGAGTTAAGTGATATATTCATATTTTTGGTAGATTGTTTATATTTTAATGAATAATTTACAATTCTCATAAAATTTCAAGGTACATGTATAAATAAACGAAATCATTTAGTGTGTACATATTTTGCAAATTATTGAACGTAATTCTGATTAACAAAATTGCGATTTAAACAAATTGTGACTAGTTATCATACTAACAGCCCCGTGATCATTTCAAATATTGCATTTTGTTTACATGTCACATTTATGTGTAAGATTAGTTTTAATTTTGGTTAGTTCTTAAATGTTCATATGCAATAAATAACAGTGAGATTTAAAACATCAAACTAGGTTTTGTTTATTTTCTCCGAATTACTGAGCGTCATTCAGATACAGCACTCTCTTATCAGCTACAATGCATTCTGATTAAACGATAGTTTCAATCAGATATTAAATAAATAATTATATTTATTAATTTATACACGTATTTCTTCACTAGTATTTATTAAAATTAATTAAAACTTTTGGCTTATATTGCACGTAGGGTTTTTTTAACTTTGGTACTGTTTATAGTGTCAAACTTGCTTTAGATTTACAATCAAACATTATTTTTGGTATAGAACTTATGTTAGTATACTTGTGCTCACTTTAGTTGAAATTGTCTTTGCATATTGCAGGTAGGATTAGTAAGGTCGCCACACTGCATCGTTGTTATGCGCCGCCGGACCGCGTTGTTGGTTGGCGTTGAGGCGTGCGTCTTCCTGCCGCTGAGCGGCGGCTGCGCACGACGCCGAATTGCTGAGTAGCAGGTCACTGGCGCCGTTGTTCATCTGCGCGCTGGCGCCATGCGCGCCGTGTCGTTGCTGCTGGGACGTGGAGAGTTGGTCCATGACAGTTTGCAAGTCGTTGGCGTGGCCCTGCGACGAGTGCGTGTGCAGCGAGTGGAAGTTGTGCGACTGGTTGGCGGCGGAGTAGAGCTGCGAGTAGAGCAGGCTGGCCGGCAGTACCGGATACAAGGAGTTGCTGCAATTGCCGCCGCTGTACGTCGTCGGCGCCATGGTGTTCTGGTGCAGCTGGAAGTTGCTGGCGTTGTTCCCGGTGTGGTTGACGTTGGCGCCGGCGGTGGCGGTAGCGCCGAGGATGTCCTCCTGCACGGGACTCTCCGCCGTGCTGGAGTTGTCGCTGAGGGATCGGGAACCCGAGAGGCTGAAGTCGTTGGAGGGATAGCGTGGCACGAGCAGGGCGGACGAGTTGTTCTGATTGGGACCGCCGCCCCCGCCGCCGCCGCCGCCGCCGGTGTGCGTTTGTGTGGTGACAAGGCCGAGATGTTGGTCCAGATCGGAGGATCCTGTGTCTGGGAGCACTAGGCAGATGCAAGTAGAAAGGCAACATAGAACGGAGCTGAAGGCAAATTGGGGCATCGTTGACTTACCGGAGGCAAACGCATCCTGCGTGGTGGTCTGGTCGGGCGCGGTGCCGGAAAAGCCCAGCGCCGGTGTGTTGAACTGCGACGACGAAGGTGCCGGACACGACCCCAAGGAGCTGGGTGTGAAGTATGGCGAGTAGGCGCTCGCCGCACCATAGCCCCAATGGGAGTTCGTGGATGTGAGGCCAAATTGCGGCATGTCTGCAATAAAATCATCCCATGTACACACCGATTTCGCGCATTACCCAAACACACACGTCACGCTGCTATTGATCAAATGTGTATTACAATCCCATGAAGTATTGCTAATTGCGGCACTTTACAATGCAAACGGGGGCGGCAACACTAGCGGCAACGGCGGCAACGGCGGCGGTGCCCCACGATGCAATTCGACCTCATTTACCATTTCATATTACACACATTGCACACATTGCTTTCTATTATCTGCGAACGTGCGCTGCCACTACCTAGCTGCAGCCGTGTGGTAGTGGTAAAACTAAACGAAACGCAGCCGCCGCCGCCGCCGCCATCGCTGCCACCGCCGGACATCCTCGCACATATGCAGCCATGCTGAGCATGCCTGTGCTACCGAGGGAAATTTAATTGGTGTACTAATAGGTATTATAGTTGATATAATGGAGTGTGTACTCTGTACATGTCGGTAATGCACTTGATAAGCAGATATCGACCCGAAAACTGCTCCCCGCGTCAAAGCTTGACGATGAATGTCAGCGACAAATGTCCAAGAATTTTAACAACGTTGCAATTTCCGGTTTTGACCAACAGAGACATTGGGACGCAATTTCTTTAAATATTGTTATTGATTTAATTTTTACGAAATACGCGATTGACTATTTGGTAAACGTATCAATGAATTTCAGTAAAGATCAACAAAAAATTGATTTGATTGGTCATGACTGTTTTTGCGGACATTTGTTCGAACCACGTGCTTTTACGCGTGTGTTTATGGATTGAAATACGTACAAATATTAACGTATTACATACTTCCTCATTCGTAACTCAACGGAAATTAATACAATAGCGAAAATATTCACGTTCTGCAAATACAATTAAATATCACAAAACGTGATCAATCATTTAGTTGGTAAGATTAAGAATGTATTCGATTTATATTTGTAATTCTATAATTGTTATTTTTGCAGAACGCGCTGTAAGTATTGAATGGACGAACGCGCAACGCATCCCAATGTATAAAGAGGCGAATGGAAAATTGGAAAATGGAAAAAAGTCAATTAATTCGTTTTTGCGGCAACCGCTAGCGATTCAATAACAAACAAACTGCCGAAATGTTCAATCTAGCGCTGCTCGGGCAGCGCGCACGCGACGCTCGCTAGGACAAATACAACCCAAAACCGCCCCCGTTTACACACACACATACTGTTGCCCCATGATGTGCCGCAGCAAACAGTGTGTGCATGCACTTGAATGAATGTGTACTTTTTTATTTTACCATCGCAAATAATGATGCGCAGATTTTCATTCAAAGAATTCTTTTTTTTTACGAAAGAATCTGATGCATTCGACAATGAGTTGTTGTAATTACGCAGAGCGCAGTGTTTTAATTAAATCTGTCGTGAAACCATGCTGGTATGATTTGATGACTTGTTACGGATGTAATTTTTAGCGCCATTGGCGAGCATTTCGTGTAAATCATGTAAACACCGAGGGCAAAAGGCAGAAAGGTCGAAAATGTTGCCACCGGAACGTTTTGAATATGTTATGTTCCGCTAGGTGCGCGCGCGCGGGCGCTGCGGAAACGTGGAAAGTAATGAATTATATTTATTACACCATTGGGAGAAGTTAAACTTAATTTGTTTGAATCGTTTTAATATGTGCAGCGCTTGTGTCTGCTCGGCTGCGCATCGCTTAATGTTTAATCTACCATTCCGTGTTCTTGCTGCTGCTTACAGACAGCGCGCATTTTGCGCGCTTTCCATAAAACTGTGCAGCATGCAGACGAAACTATCGCACTGTGCAAATAATTCAGACTTGCACCTCGTAGATCTATGCACCCAGCAAGCACCAAATTGCGCTTTAATGGCGCTGTTGAACGGAACCGAGCGTCTGCAGAAATGGGATCGAAACCCACTGTTGCTGACTATTGCATCTTGCTGCTTAATGCTTCCCGTCTCATCGAAATAGATCTAAGAGTGCGCGCCGCAGCACTCAAAGAAGCGTAGATGCGTGCATTTATTGCCTCCAAAGACATCCCGTTGCTTGGATGCGATATTTATGCGTCTACCGCCCCAGCATCTTGTTATCAAATCTCGGACGCAATTATCAGCTAAATGACTGCATTATCCGCCGTTTGCGCGACGATACTTTGCTAAATTCCCCTGCTAATAATTAGAATACATACTGTTGCAATTTCCGATTGGAGGCATGCGGAAGCCGGTGAGGGGATCGGAGGCGGCGAACGGGAACGGGCGCTGGCCGAATGCGAAGTGGAACTGCTGCTGCTGTCCTAGAAGGGAAAGCACTAACGCATTAGATCCATATATGCTGTCCGACTCCAATATAAAAGACACAAATAATCATCGATATCAGGCGCGATCCGTCTATGGTGCGTCATTAGCATACTCTACCAGTCGCCGGGAAAATGCGTTCGGCATACTGTTATGATGACTTTGATAACTCCAATATCCCTTATTAATACCGGGCGGCCCTACAGCAAGCAAGACAATTGTTTGCCAAGTTTGCTCCAAAATAAGGATGTCTTCCAGGATGTGCTCGCGTGTGGGATAAGTTAGAGTGAACTAATATAGCAGGAAGTTGTAGCAATTTCGCTGGAACAAACTAGGGCTGGGAAACTTCGACCGCCTGCTTCGAGTGGCGCAAACTTTCCACCGCCCCTCTCGCGCCGCCTCACACTGCCGCCGCGCGTCTGGCGTGCTTAGTCCTCCTCGGGGAAACAAGTTCTGCGGTTATCGCTAGCGATGTCTGTCTGTCAGCATCCAACTGGCAGGATGCAAATAATATGATTTATAGCACGTGTACAATCTTGGCAAAAAGTTTGCGCTGTTAGCGGCGCACAGTCACATGTCAGTATTTTCAATTGTGTTCTGCGAATTCAAAAAAAACATAGTAATTAACGGGAGTGAATTCGAATTTTGTTAATTATCCAAATGACTCGGACAGACAGTGCAAATGGCGCACATGGCGAAACAATTGAACGCGCTGCTGCATAAACGAATAGACTCGGGCTCGCAAAGTGGAAATCAATGAGAATAAATGTAAATGTAAATTGAAATAGGGAAATAGGTATGCGCCACGTCCGCAAAAGGGTGCGTGGCAACGCGTGGGGTGGATAGTTGTAACATACGTCGCAGGAGGACCAAGAGGGCTAAACGGCGGCGGCGGCGGCGGTTGCTGGGACAGGGGGGCTGGGGGCGGCGTTGCGCACGCTGCTGAGAAAGCAGCTGGAAAGGGTCACGAGTGGTACTCATCGTATCGCAATAGATGCCTAGCGCCGTGCAAACGCCGCAGCGACCCCAGATGAGCCCGGTCTCTAATTAATTAATCAACCAATTCAATTCATTAATTCGAGTAGGTACGTACGGCGAGGCGTTTGCAAATTTAGGGAAATTCGTTGCGCTTCCTTCTGCCGACGGAGGTATCCTACATGCAGATCGAATCCGACATGCTCCATCCGCATTTCCGCCAGGGTTGACACAGACTTGCGAACCAACTTCGCGCGGGGCCGATGAATATTTAGAACAGCGCCACCATTTTTCGCAAATCCCCGGCAGTTACTTGCAGCGGGTACAGAATGACGCGTAATAATTTGCGTAAAATCCATCGCTACATCAGTGTCTCGCGATGACACGAGGGCCACAAGGGTGTCGGGGGGCGGCTCAAATACGCACGATATAATTGTGTTGCCTACGCCTGCATTCACGCCTTCCGGCGTAGGCAGCACGCCGAGCCCTGCGTCCTTTCCCAGTATATATTAATTAACGTCTACGGCAGCGGCAAGCGGCATCAGCAGGAGACAAAACCGGCGACAATGCGTCCTGCTATTAACGCAATGTCGCCTACTGTGTGCCGGCAGTCCGTAATTTTGTTGTAGTTGTCGTTATCACGTGGCCCACGACAGAGGGAGGGGAGGGGGGGCGCGTGTGGATTTGGACAGATGGACACTTTTCTCGATGGCATTTCGCCGTTGCCGCCACCATAGCCGCCTCCACATCTAGAGCAGCCTGAGAACGCAAGGACCTGACATGTATTAGATTAGGGTGAGAGTTTGCACACTTGTACTCTCCACACAGAGAGAACTAGTGCACATTTACTGAAGTACAATCTCTTTCTACAGTTTGTAGAATACATTTTTATCAATATTACTGTTTGCAATTAGCAGCCTCACGTACTTAATGCTCATATGAAAAAAATGTAATTTTAAGAATGAAACTAAACCCTTTAAATTTTGTTCCCATTTGGAATTGAACCGTTATTGGTCGGTCATTCTGGCAACAATAGGTATACAAACTTCAACTAATGCATGCGTGCGCTTTTAAAGCCCGCCGTCTGCGGAATTTAATAGTCGAGAATTAACGATTAGTTTTTCGTAGTCTGGGAGAGCTTCGTGTCGCGCGCGCTCGCCTCAAACGAAGCAGTAAAGTAACCATAAAACGATAGACAAAACCTGCGCCGAGATCACAGGCCCAACATCGTAACACCGCTGCTTCAGATCTCCTATTCATTGTCGTCTTGCGCGATTCGTGCACGACGCTTTGTAGGGGCACAAAGCGTAAAAACGCAATAAAAGCGGTGCGTAAACATGCTTCACTCAAGCTGCGTCCATTTGGTTGACCAGATTTGCGCGTATTATTAGACTCGCAGCGACATAAACAACGCCATTGTGTGCATCAGCGCTTCGTGCAAGTTGGCAGCGTTTTCACTTGGCGTTAATTAGTTTTCTTCTCGATTTAATTGATAAATTCGAAGTAATTTCGCATGTGTCGCTGATGCGCCTGCACTAATCGATCGTTTAATCTACGAATCTCCTCGAGGGGTCAGTCAATTTCCTAAATGCGAGGCGGACGTCTGTCGTTTGCGCACTGATGCTGGATGTGGATAATGTGTGCGCGTTTCGGGGTTGCGGCGCGGCATGGGGGGTTGGCTGGGATGAGAGTCTATCGGCGGTTGATTTGAATTGCTGTTCGCAAACTTGCTTGTTCTTGAAAATTATCAAATTCCGCTTTATTCTCGAAAATTTTGAACTTGGGCAAAATATGCCTGAAATGTTCGCTTGGCATCTGCAAGAAATCTGTGTCAAACTAATAAACTGCAAAGTACGTGCGCGAATGGGGCAAATGCCAAAACAAGGATTTCCAAAGAATGAATTTAAACATGGGAATTAGATAAGGCAACAAGAGGGTCGGCGGTAAGTCGCCCAAAGACGGTGTGGGGGTGAGATTTGCAATCTTGGCGTGTTTGAAAGTATGGAGCAGTTGAGTCGCGCCTTCCCTTTAACGCTGGCGGTAGCGCAACAGGTTACCAGCAAAGACAAACGTCGTGGCGAAAGTGTGTAAAGATGCGGAAAGAATGAAGCGCAGAAAAAGTGCGACCCCAAGCGTGTCTTTACGCAGGGGTGCGTTTCAGACGGCGCGCGCCGCAAGCAGCACGCGCAACAGTTGAAGAAAGTGCAAAGTGTTTAACGCGTTTACCGAGGCTTTCGGGCGAATCTCGAAATTTAATAAATTAGAAAATCACAAAGTTACAAGCGAGGGTTGCGTGGCGAAGGTGCCGGTTTTCGGGTAATTAATAGATGCGCCTGCTAAGAAAGCATCGCATTAAAATTACGCATTGAGGTCTTACTTGTCTTGGATCTGGGTTCACGCGGTCCGTCGACGGTAACTTTGATGGCTTTATTGTAGGTGGCAATTTGGGGCGGCGACGTGGACACGGTGATCGTTAGCGTAAAACTTTTGCCTGCAATAAAACAACATAATAGCGTGATTAGTACATCGGTTATTGAGGGACAAAAACGCGCGCAATTGTTGCGCGGATCAATCAATCATGCGATAATATGTGTTTTGCGGGAACGAGCAGAAGAGGGCAAAAAAGCGCGCAGATAAACGATGATCAGAAAAAATTACGGCTTGCTGTAAATCAAAAAATGGTTGACTGCGAGCGGGCGGCGGTAAGCGAGTGCGCACCGCGATTGTGGCGTTTTTGCGGGCGCTTTTTATGGTTGGAAAATGTTGTGTGTCGTGCCGACGTGTGTATGATGTGCGACCGACGTATTTTACGCATTACCACCGCACGTGTGCGCTCGGTGGTGGCGGCGGCGGCGGCGGCGAAAGAGAGAGTGTGCCGCATTCGATGATATTGCTTTTTTCATTTCCACTTTACGCCGCGTTTCGGTGCTATCTTGCAATGTCTTTTTTTCCGCCTCACACACGCGCGCAAACGCACACCAACACGCTTACGCCACCGATGGTGCCCGTGGGGGGCGGCAAAGCGGATTTGTTCGCACATGCACGGCAGGTAACGAGTTTGCGCTGGACTAAGCGTCAGCATTGTACGTGTGTGCGTTATTTGCAAATGCACACCATACACACACACACACACACACACACACGCATACAGCGGCCGCGTGGCGGCTGGCGGCGCGCATGTACGTGTGTGCATGCCGCCGCCCGCCGCTACTCTCATTGACATTAGGAAGTACGCCGCGTATGTGGCCGCTGGGTGTGTGTGTGTGTATGTGTGCGTGTGGGCGCGTGTGTGCGTTGACACAAGTGTGTGCGGAGCGCGCGCCACCGCCACTGCCGCCGCCGCCGTCGCTACCGCCACCGCTCTCCGGTTGAAAAATGCACACTACTTGATGTGTTTAACCCGACCATTAGGGTTTGTGTGATACCTCAAACATACCGCTACATTCTGGCCACTTTTAAAACGCATCGATTTTTAACGCGTTATTCGCATACATTCACACATATGCAAACACTCTAGTATTGCGCAATGTACATAAATAACGTAGGTAATCATTTTATTTGCACCAGTGCTTTTTTAACTACACAATTGTGTTCGTTAATTTGGGTAAGATTGCTTAAGTCGTACCCTTTAAAAAATAAACTATATAATAATTAAGATTTATTAAATATATAGATTAAATTGGTTATCTAAAATGTGTGGTAATATTGTTGTTATTAATTATAAAGAAATTATAAAATATATATACTTTCACGCAGAAAAACCTAAATCTTTAAAAAGTGATATCGGTACGACTTAGGCAACCGGTTTCTTATAACGTGCCACCATTACCCAAAGTTGTATTTTTCAAATTTCAAATTCAATTAAGCAACAATAATAATTAAAACGAATTTTCTATTCATCTGCTTACATAACATATAGGTCAATTTCATTTAGTCTTTAAGTCTGAACTAAACACGCAAGAACTCTTGCAATTCTCAATATTTTCTAAATCCGATTTCTCCATCGTATTTGCCGTAAAAGACTTTATTAAAAATATTACCCATCAACAGCGCATCTGTACGACTTAAGAATTTCATATGGGTACGATTTAAGACACAGTAAAAATTACTTTAAAAGTAAACATAACCCAATATAGTTAAATAAAGTTAATACAATTTCTTTTCATCTAAATAATTATGTAATTTCAGGATTTATCTTTAATAGGAAACATAAATTTATCAATAATTTACTTGAAAGATTAACTCCCAAACATACGCCACAAATTATAAGAAAATTGAAATAAACTTATTTCATGACAGGTATTGTGACGATGTCTGTTTATGGCCGACAACAATACGTAAAGCAACTTGGTTGATTATAAAATATATCAAGTTGCCATCTTATGTGCTGTGGTCGCTGTAGTTGCTTCAAAATGGTTCAAATGGTGTAAGTGGTACGACTTAGGCACTGTTAAAAAAATCTTTTTAATGCAATACAAGTAAATGAAGATAAAATTAAGAAATACAAAAATATTCTTAAATAAACCAAATAATACCGTTAAAAAAACTGTTTTTAATAGTTCTTTTAAAAGTTAACTGTTTAAAATGTTGGTTTACGATGGTGAGAGTAAGTAACAATCAACAAACAAAACCTTAGCAGCAAGACAATTTCTTTTAGTCCGGATTAAAAGCAACATGGATAAAACAAGACACACACTGTTGTGTTTAAACCTGTTTAAACATGTTGGTTTAAACGTTTTATAAAGCCTTTATTCATCTGCTATGTGCATTTAGATTTTAGATACTAATCTAACTTTACCTAACCTAAGCTAACCTGATGACGCCGAGAGACAAAATGCGCTTAATACTTTAATAAAGTCCTTATAAAACACTTAAAACTATTGTTTATGGCTTGTTTTATCCATGTTTAACTATGTTTTATCAACAAGTGACAGTAGACCAACTATGTATTAAAAAAGAATTTAGTAACAAAAATGTGCATGGTATAATTTTAATATGTATTATTAAATATATCACATCAAAATCTTCAATATTGTATTAATTTGTTTTCGTAACTATATTTGTTTATTGATATTTGTTTATTACCCAGAAATAAAATTGATTTGCTGTTTATTTTCTTTGCAATTATGATTATTCTCCTGGTCAATTTACCCTAATTTATCTATTATCGACATTGCTTTTGTATTTATTGTTATCTCTTCGATAACAACGCTTAAGAACAATTAGAAAAAGAAATTAAGACGAGTATGCTGTTCGTACGGTCCACGATACATCAACCTACACGTCTGAATTTTGGTTGTTCGCGCGTGTGTGTGTTCGGTTTGGTTTGTCGGCGGCAGTCGCGGTGAGATTGGCGGCGGCGGCAGCGAAACACTCGAACGTGTGTAATATCGGTCGATGTATAATGTCGCAATCGCGCGTTTGCGTGTATTGCATGCGAGCCATGCCAGCTCCTCGCCGCCACCACCGCCGTGGCCGCCGCCGCCACCGCCGCCGCCGCCGTCGAAAAGGCGTCGCTACGAGTGTGCGGCACCGATCAAGATTTAGGTGGAAATCGCGTTAGTATAAGTGGGTGGCTGCGGTGGCGATGGTCGTGGTGTATGTGGCGTTGGAGGTCGACCACGCAACCGATGCCGGGGTTAGGCAGTGGCCTGACCGCGAACCCGGTGCCTGCCACCGCCGCCGACGCCGCCTCCGCCGCCGACACCACCGCCACCGCACTGCACACGGCAGCGCCGCCGTCAACACGCAACTACTTGCCAACTACTTTAAAAGTTTTCTTTAATCAAATAACCGCCAAGTTATATCGATCAGACGCCACCGAAACCACACTCAACCGTCTCCGAGTTATGGGATTTTGATTGCACGCACACCAGCAGCGGGTACAACCGATTGCCGCCGCCCGCCACTCCCGCCCGCCGCCCGTAAGCTCCAATTTTTCGATTTGCCAAACAATTGTCGCATGATACATGTACGAAACATGTGTCCGCGACTGTTGATATCAAGCGGCGGCGGTGGCGGCGGCAGCGCAGGATGCATCACATGATGCAAAACATATGCACACGCACACACCGCCTACCACGCACTCTGACCACGCACCAAACTCGTTAATGCCCCTAATTCATTTGAACGAGTGGATTAATTATACGTAGAGATGTAATGTGTGCACGCGCGTTAATTACATAATTTATTAATTAAAATATTGATGACAATTATAAATTTCATCGTGCGCTGTTGCCGGCGTTTGCGATGAGCGCAGGTATTACAATTATTACGTTTTAATTAATTAATTGCCATGCCGAGTCGAATTTAAGCCGAAAAATAGTGCCAACCAATGAGCGCGCTAATTAAAAAAGCAGAATGCATGAGCTGGCTGCAGCAACAACGTTGAATTGACTTTCAGCATGCATAAATGTGGACTGTTTCTTTTTGCGCAGCGCTACGTCTAGACGCTAGACCACGTTCTCCAATCTACGAATGCATTGCATGAACATTCCACTTAACAAAACGAACTTAACACACGAAAGTATGTTCGATATTTGACGAGTGCGCGCGTGCTACCCACGCGAAAATATTGAAGATTCCTGAAATCCCACATCGTTCGACGTTTTCCAGCGACGGCGGAACAGTCTATAAGAATGCCAACTATCCTTCACTCGGGAAAAGTTAACGCTGCGGCGGCCAGCGTCCGTTAGAATGGGAAGAAAAGATGCCAGGAATGGCGACGGAGCAAATATTTTCCCTTTTCCCCACCGCACATTTTCCGAGCATTTGCCGGCGCAAAAAATACTGGCCTCGGCTTGCACTTCAGCAAACGCGCGCGAGCAACTTTGGACCCGTCTCTGTAGAACTTTGCACTTTTTGCCGACGGTCGCAAAGGAAAAAGAGGATTGTGGTCGATGAAAAATTTAGTGCACGAAAGCGTACGAACGAAACTCACCGGTAGCCGTAGGTAGGCACGAAATAATTAACAGTGTAAAAAAGAGCTAAAGAATTGAATATGTTTGAAGCCACAAATGTGAAGGCAAGAACATCGAAAGTAGGTAAGTGTACAGCGTCAGCGAGTGTATCTTTAAGTGGCGGGAAAAGTGGAAAAGGAGGATGCGACAGGGCTCCGCCTCGCACTTCCGATTCGTCGACGCCGGAATCTCGGGCACGGGAAGGAAATTTTCTTATTTCCAGGCGGACGTTAAAATCACCACCTTTGGTCGCGCCAACATCTTTCGGAATTCATTATTACGCGGTAAAATTAATTCAGACAACGACACGTAAACACACACATAAAGTGGATTCAAGAACATGCATTAATCAGACACGAGTAATGTCTCCACATGCATGTTTGAACAATGATTTAATTCATTTCCTATCACATCAAACACTTGCACCTTCCACATTCCAGAGACCTGACAACTATAAAGTGTTTTTTGGAGAACAGTCACGTTACTAGTGTGCTATTATAACATGCATGAAATTGATTGGCACTTAACATTGTAACCACTTATTACAGTAAGTTATGTTAGAAGTTATTTGTATGTACCTCGTCCACTGCGTCCCACAAAACGAAGATCGTTGAATTTGGCGACCTGGTTCTTCATCACAGCGGTGCAGTTTCGCAGCTCAGCGCAGTAGTTCTCATCGTTGCCGGCGCGAACCGTTACCACCGTACCATCGCCAATGTCCCCCAATGCGACCACCTTGAACGCCACCGGGAGCGTCTTGTTCGATCGCCAATGCGGCGGTAACACTGTGCACACGAACAGCGGACTGCCGGTGCGCACCAGCTCGCCGGGATGCTCCGACAGAAAGTCGTTGAGGGTGCGCTCGGCGAGTATGTCCGACGTCATCTTGCTGTAGGTGTCATTGATGATGTTGGTGCCCTCCGGCGATGCGGCCGCACCCGTCGCCGTCTGACTGCTGGAGGTGTTCGTCGCCGTCAGATGCATCGTGGGCCCGTCTTCGCTGCGTTGCTCCTGCGCCGAATTCCAGTCACCGTACATTCAGCATACGCATCTGAATCCGGCGGTACCGAAAGAAACCTGACTCACCGATCGCCGCACATCGAACGATTGCGTCTACCGGCGTGGTACGTACGATGGTACGGCGTGCGTGGTGCGAGCACGTTGTCGTGGGCAAAAATATGCGTATGAATACCGCGGCGGGCGATGGTGGGGGCGGCGGTAACGTGGCGGCGAAAAAGCGCGCGCGATTTTTTCAATGCTCCCGCAGGTGTGTGCGTGCGGCGCGCAGTCCTCGCCTCCACGTGTGTATGCGGCGGCGCTCGCACACGCCACGGCCGCTCGCAAAAACTTTTCGGACGGCTCTCGTGACGAACTAATTAAAACTTCGCCAACTTTTCCAATCGCGCGCGCTCAGCGACGATGTACGCGACGCCGACGTTGATGGACGACTGCAATGCGCTCGCACACCGATTTCACTACTCGCGGGCGTGCGGCTCGCGGATGATGGCAAACGGACCACACACAGTTCACACATGAAAAACTCCCGACAGCGACTTGAGATGCACGCACGTCGCCATTAAAAATAGATCAAATATGATCCGCGCACCGCACACTACTCCTTGATGGCGATCTCTTCGATGGCAACCACGGCTTACCAGCTGTCACTTTGGCGCGCACTTTTTCCCGCGGCGCGAAATCGAAAAAGTTTGTCAACTGCGGCGTACGCGTGCCCTGCGTAGGTAACTGATTGGACGGTTGGCAGCACTTTGCGTTCGAAATACGCGCACGTTTGCAGGAGAGGCCGCTGCAGCCGGCAGGAGCGGAGTTCGGTTCCCAAATCAGTTGGGTCGAGCGGTATTTTGGCTACTAAACGTTCCAACAGTACAAGCGAATCCACGCAGTAAACACGAAACTGAGTATCACCACTCTTCGGCATTAAATAAACCACCCTCGAGTACAGGGGGGCCTAACGGCGGTGGTGTGTGTGTGTGCGTTGCCGGGTGCCCTCTCGCTCGCGTGTGCGGCGACGGCGCGCCGTCTCCGTCGCACGACCGCCCGCCCGCCCGCGGCGGCGGCATGCGCGTGCGACAAGGAGCGGCGCCACGACGACGGCGGCGGCGGCGAGTCGCGTAGCAGGTGGTGGCTGCGAACCACCGCGAGCGCTCCCACGCTCTCTCACGCTGATAACCCCTTTTGCGCTTATCAGAAGAAAAAGGAGAGGCGTCCGCGCGAAGGCGCCGGCATGCGGCGGC
>JAODGA020014296.1:0-13399 GCA_027574885.2 Drusilla canaliculata | reverse complement strand
TAAGGCCACACCTGTATCCGTATTTATAACCCACATTTCTTGATGTTTTCGTATGCATATTTTAAATACACAAGTGCAGCAGAAATAAATCACAAGTATTTGTAATCTGACAGGTATCTAAGCAGCATCGTGTGCGGAATAATGAAAATTGTTTACGACAAATTACGTCGATGCGTAGCGCAGGAATAAAACAGGTGGCGTCTGGCGTACACTACCACGTGATATCACCAGCGCGCACGTTTTATTGCGTAATTATAATGCGGAAACGATATGTTGCGATGCATTTCAATCTGCAGCGTCTAATAAATACAATATTTGGAGGCAACTGAATTTGCATCGCGCCAAGGTGAGCACACTCGGCTCGCGCACGCTTTATTACAATGAATTATGCGCGACACCGTTATTTATCAATTTCATATTTGCCATTTATGGGCCGTGCACAGTCTTGCACCAACGCGGTGCTTGTTGCGTCCTCATCCGCATGTCGACGCTGTCGTCGTCGTCGCCGTCGCGACTGCTCGTGCTTCTTCACCATCTCGACTCATCATCTCGTAAATCGTTTTCTATTATATTCTCGAGTGGTCGTCGTCTGCGCCGAGCCTCCGCCGGCTGCCCGCGCGCCCGCTCCGAGTGCCTACTTGTAACTAGAGAGATAAAACCGTCCATCTCACGGTGCGATTTTTCTACTTAAATTTCACCAAAAACCGTTAAGTCGAAAGCTTTCTTTATATGTAGATGCGTGCTATAAGCGCAGCGTCGGCGCGCGCGAAAGATAAGTCGTATTAGGTAATTTCACGAAGCGTCACAACTCGTGTCTTCACGGAGCGTCGTCCTCGGCGTTCGGAGAGCCATGGACTTGCAAACCGGAGTCGATTGTTAGAAGATATTCGAGTCTATGCGCTCAACGAGGGCAACTTCCAACTAATCTTTGCCGTGCCATTTTACCATCGTATTTTTCACTAAGACGATTTTCTGAACTATCCCAACCAACTATCGAATAGCCCTATAACTTCTCGGTAATAGAAATTTTATACTTTAATATTGCCATTTGATTAACTCGTCTAGCCAGGGATTATTCATATTTATAGTTTCAATACGATTCACCATTAAGTCTATAATTTAATGCTACCTTTATATAACAGGGAATTCGATATGTTCTTTTTTGCTTTGATACCAGTTGTAGGGGAACTCAAATATAAATATTAATATTTTACACATCACTTCATGGCTTTCTTGGGAGCTGTCAAACTTAATGAAGGTTTTTACCAGAAAGGACATTTGTGCACCAATGTGCATATGCCTCGGTGATTCTCATCCTCCGCTGCGTCAGCAAAAGTCTGTAAATTTAATTGGAAGCAAATCGAAAGTATTAACCGCAACAATACGACGTCCATCCGCTGGGCGTTGTACCACTCACACAGCAACAAACATCAATAGTTTATGTATATATCGCCGTTTAACTATATTATTACAACGAACCGGGTGATCAGTACTTAGATAATGCGAGTCATGGTCAAGCGTGTATAGAAAATTACCTCGGAGTAAAATTATGATTATACGCCGTGGTGTGCGCGCGTGTGTTTGTACACTCTTAAGTCCCCGATGCCTATAAATGAGTAAAACCGCCGTGTGGTGGAAAAAAAAGGTAAACGCGCATACACACACGCATACAAATCCTGCCGCGTGTCTGCCATTCGTTTGCGTTGTTATTATGCGCTATTCAAGCGTCGCGAGACAAGATAATCACACACGCGGCCCGTTTCGCCGGGGATGTGTTTATCACCGCGTTGACTAGGCGCGCAACACAAACACTTTTCGGGACGGGCCACTTTTACACGAATTTATTGACGCGCCGCTGCGCAATCCACGCAAACTGGCTGCATATCAAATTGCACGTCGATGCGGAGCGCCGCCGCCGCCAACTTGGGCATGCATAATTTACGGTGTAAATATTTATGTCACTTTGCCGATGGAAATAATATCGTGTTGTGTGCGGTTTGGAAAGCGAAGAAAATCGCCCAAGTTGCGCGCCTGTCGTAAAATCCACAAAGACGACGTCGTCGGCGGTGATGGTGGTGGCGGCGCCGCCCACGCCAGACTTTTCGATGTAATTTGTTTTATTAATTGCGCATGCCGCATGCATGCATAAGGCCGCATCGATTTCGGTCTAATTTTTGTTGTCTCTTGCGTCCTGCCGGTGCCGTAATGATATGTAATCGAGGCGAAATAGGCAGCGAAATGTTGCATTCGGCTTGTTGCAGTCGGCGCACCGCTGATAAATTATAAATCAACATTGATTTTCGTGCGCTCTTCCGGTTCGGCGGGCACGTGAATTTGCGTTGATAAAATATGTAGCCCCTTACTTAAGCGCATGCAGTCATATTATATTATGAATATTCTACGAGTATTTCCAGCATTTTTTTATTTGCCAACATCAAATGATTTTCAATTACTACAAATAGCGCGTTGTCTGTGTAATGTACACAATATGCCAAGCAATTACTTTGAAAACATTCAAACTACGATATTAAAGCTGGTAAAGCTAAAATAAATCATGAATACCGAATAAAATATGCAACGTTAAATTGGCATTAAATTAACGGTGATTTCAATATTTCAGTGAGCTTGGGTTGCGGGACTTTGTCGAACACGAAAGGTGCGCAAAAACACGCGCTTTTTCCGCGCAGCTGCGAAATTACATAATTAACGAGGCGATTTCCACTGCGCACTAATTCATTCCGCATTAATCATCGTCGGGGTCGTCTCGCGGGCGGCGCCCTGCGCTTGCCGGGATGCAGTTTGGTGTGTTTCATTTTTATTTTCGACTTTGCTTGCGCCGACTTTGCAAATAGTTGGGCGCCGCCGTGGCCCGAGAGCGTGCGCGCTCGACTCTAACAAACCGTTTTGTAATTGCGAATAAATCTTTAACCATAGAGCCGGAGAACACCTCGGCGTGCGGCGTGCACGTCGTTTCGCCGTTTGTTGCAATATACTTGGCGCTGGCTACGAGTACGTCTTCTTCGTACGCCGCCGCCGTGTTTTTGTTTTGTGTTGTTTTTTTTTTCGTACGGCCAGCGTCGCAACGGTCTAGGTAGGAAAAGTGATAAGGAATTATGTGGCGCGCAACGTGCCTTTATACGGCGTACAGCCATCCATAGCAATTATCTACTTGAATAAATAAAAATTGCGTCTCGGACTGGTTTTACTCTCTCACGAGCACGGTCGTGGTCATCACAGACGTGAGGCTTGGGTTTTAGGGAATGTGATTTTTTGATTACCACGCAAATTGACTCGGTATACATTTATTTGCACGAGGTCATTGACCTCTGGCGACGATATTTAGTCAGTAGTAATTGTAAAAGCTATAGAATTGCAGAATTTGTTATTTAGGCAACTCTTACTTCAATATGCCTCATTTGGCGCCATAAAATACAATTATTTTGGTTTGTAGGTTAGTTCAAGTTGGAAGATAAAGTTCAATCTAACATGATTTGATTTATATCGAAATTTTGGAAACTCATCTGCGGTGTAAATCGAAGTTAAACTATGTTTGTAATCGCCGATACTCAGCAGACTGTATTTAACCCAAACAAAGTACGCTCGAGTGATCGTACACATCAGACCGTGGCAATGCGTTTGCGTTTTTTTGCCCACTTGTCTGGTAGTCGGATCCCATCTGATCGGCACCATCGCGCAAAGGATAATAATGCGAGTTTTTATTAAAGTAACACGCATCATTTCGGTATGAATTATTAACTCTAGAGTGCGGCTGTACGGCACAAAAGCTGGGCGAATATTGAAAAAGCTCAACACACGCAAAGCGAGCCGAAAAAAAACGGCTGGACAGAGCGCAGCCAGCATGGAAAACACAAGTGCTATTTTATTCCCCATTTTTTCCATGCCTCTTTATGGTTTATTTAATGTTTATCGCCGCGTCGTTTGGCTCTTTTTTCAGTTAATTGTGGTACATTTTGGGATCCGTTTCGGGTTTATTAAATAAATTATCCGTAAACTTGGCCACACAAAATTCACCTATTATATTTACTTGCACCCATTCTTCTCCGTTATTAAACTATTCGTTTTTTTCTGCTCGAAAATTACCGCAAATCGGGAAAAAATACGCTTTTGTTATTAAATTACTTCACATTTGATTTGATAAAAAGTTCACCTGCTTTATTTGGATGGACGTAATGGCAGGAGGCGTAAAAGGCTATAAAACCCTATGAATTTCTCAGCGCTCAAAATCGACATTCATAACATTGAAACAAATCGCCGTGTGCAGATGGAGCGTGCGTTTGGTGTCGTTTGATTTTGGGTGGCCGAGGTTGGGCGGGTGATGGTCCGGGCGAGTGAATGTTCTCCTTCGGGGGTGGCGTGGATTGGATGCCGCGTTTGCTCGGAGAATAAATGGGGCAAAGCGGGCGAATTTTTCCGCCGAGAATAACAAAAATGCGGTCGTCGCTTTTAAACAGAATGCGAGGTCATCAATGTAACAAATTCCAGCCATCAGCGTTGTGGAAGTTTTCCCTTCGATTCTTATCTGTTTTCCATAGCTCCATCTGAGGGGTCGGGCGCATAAAAGCGTTTGCGGGATATCAACAACGGAGGTTTTTCGGAGGGGAATGCGCTCGGGAGGTGGTGGCGGCGAGTTGGGGCTGTTACCTCCCAATCCGTATGTGCGACCCACAAACACAGGCCAACGCATGAAAGGTTTCCCAGGACGAGAGACAAGCAAAAAAACACAAAACCGCAGCGCCGTTGTATGTATTCATTCAACCTTTAACCATGTCTGGGAGCGTCCAGTAGCGGATTTTGTGGAATTTCCAAAATTAAGACGTTGAATCTGCTCCCTGAAACAATCATCTTAAAAAGTTGTTGTTATTATAACGATTGTGGATAAGCTTTTTTTACGATTCTTTTTGGTGCGTTTGCTTGACTGAAAATTTAATCACATCTGCGGATACAAGCAGGGCCTAGGCTTTGTGATCCGTTGTTGCCGTTCCGTATCTACTGTTAAAAGGGAGACTTTTCCTCTCTCGTCAGTATACATACGCGGGAGAGCGTACAGGAAATTACATTTTTTTTGTTAGATATTCTTCAGATCCACTCAAAAGCAAATCCTCCGGCATGCGGATTGTGTATTGTGGCCGTACTACATTTACTCTGAGTGTGCTGCGAGGAGTAGCTTGACCGTCCCTCAGGTTATGCTTCAAATTTCTAGAAAGGTCCCCTAGTGACAGTGGCCGGTCATGGCGGGTTTGCAAATCGAGTCATCTAGATCCGCATTCTTTACATACACAATAGCTGCGGGTCTATGTAGATAGCACGGATCAACTATAGACAAAACTGATACTGAGGAAGTCGGGCAAAAATTTTATTTTCGTCCACAAGAAAGGATAGCCCTAAAATGGGCGTTCATTGTCGGGTAACCTTGAGGCGTGTAGAGCGTGTGTCTACACTAGTGACACAAAGTGGTTGTTATCCTGATGGATGTCGGGTTATCCATTTGTCGCACCACTGCAAGCGATGCACATCCGCACACACAACGACCTAAAACGCAATTAAAATTTTTCGGAGCGAACGTGCAGCTCGCACCGTTCGAGGATCTCGTGCGCGTCGTGGGACTCGCAGCGGCGCTCGAACGACGATAATTTATTGAAAGCGTTCAACAGCTGACGCCTGCATGGCACATAAATCGCCGCTCCGGGTTTTGGCATGGATTCCGACAGGCGGGCCGAAATCGAGCTTCTAATAACCAATAGATAAATCAGGATAAATGAGTCCTTACGCTGTGCGCCAGCGTTTGTTACCAGCCGGAGCGTGACCGAACGATGAGATTCGGCAGAACCAATTCGCAGTGACATCATGTCGACATGCCGAATGACTTTTATGGATGCCATGTTGCAGTTGATGTGAACATTTTTTAAGATTTTATTTTTGCTAGATGATTTTGCTAGTATTGATGGGAACCAATATGAACTCTTGAATTTCTACAATCTACTAACTTCTAGTTTTCTGCTTCAATTGTACCACAAAAATATTCAAACTTGCTAACACGTATTTGCTACATAGATATTTGCAAAGCCACGAAGCCATGGAACTAAAGACAACTTGAAAGTAAGGGTATTCTAATCCCAAATTACCGTGGAACATTCTAGTAAGTTCAGCGTCCTTCAAATCCGGATCTAAGAAAATGTAAACAACTCCAATGAGGTAAACAACACCCGATTATGATTAGTCAGTTTTAGATCCTTGTCGTATGTAATTTCGGAAAATTTGCCAATTTATCACTTTGACAGTTTAATTCACAGTGTTTATTTAATAATATTCTAGTGTATTCGTAATTAAGATATCAAATAACTTTATTATGTAATAACTAAATTATATAATATATACTTATATTAGGATGTCGTTCCACTGATTTTGGTTTAGATCCATGTTCTCTTGGATAATATTGATCCTTACTTAGTGATGAAGGGGTTACCAAGATTATGCGTTTGATTGTTTGATGGTTGGGTATATTTTGTATCTAATAATTGTAATATCATATGATAACTTTCCCATTTCTTTGCTTCATATCTTGTTATATTTGAGCCTAGTATATTTTGAGTTGACCCGAGGACAGGCTAAGGAAAAAATTTAAAATCTTATATCTCATGTCATAATTTCAAAACTAATTATTCTAAATTAACATTTTATTTTTTGGTTTAATAGACTATATTTCACAACATCTTTAATGTTTAATGTTATACCTATTTGGTTTTACCGCCTGGAAAAAAAGGAATATCTGGTGTGTTCATACGTTTTCCCACTTCAACAACCCCAGCAACAACACGCCGTCCACATGAAGGAACAAACAAGCAGCAGACGCGCACTCATTAATTAAATTTAGAAGCTACATTAACTGAACGTAAAAACTAATTAATCATAATTACATCGGCGTGCGCACTTGGGAAAACTCGGCGCTTGTTGTGTTTAGCAATTTCGCTAATTCGTAATTAATTTTTTACCACCGTCGTTTCATTTTGCTTTGAATGCATACCACTCGAACATGTTTACAAGAACGCACGGTATTTGCACAGCGATTAAATATATAATGTAATTTTGTCAAATTGAATCGTAATTAAACGCGTTAAAAATGTATATGAATAAACCAAGCAGACCGTTTGCGGCGCGCATATTGATGGCTAATCAATACGCAAACGCAACGGGCAATTAAATAATTAATTTGCAATAATTCTTTTTTCCGTCGCTATGTCGGCCAGCGCGCATACTTTCACATGCGCTGGAGATAACTGCAGCTGTTTACGTTTCCACCGTAAACATGCAATTAGAGATCAATCATATGATGATTGATGTGCGGTTATCATGCGCAACCGCGCTACTTCTTTCGTGTATGCATTAGTTTTTTATAATTAGTGCACACGAATGACGGGGGGTGGAGGGGAGTAGAGGCAGTGGGGTTGGCAGTGCCTATATCTGGTTGATAAACGTCAATTACGCGCGTTGCACGTTGACGTGTGTGCGGAAAACTCGCGTACACGAGTGCACGTGTCTTCTTGTTTGCGCATGTCTTCTCCGTGTCTGTATTATAATAGGCGTAAGTCATCAAATGAAATGTATTCAACCCGATGCCCAGGCATATATGTGTGCGACCGTATTAACGAGACGCTGAGGAGGAAATTGCGCGACCGCATCGTTAGACGCGTATCGGAATAATAAGTTCCCAGTGAATACACACTCTAATTATCCGCCGCTGACTTTTCTCTCGTAATTAATAGGCACGAGTAAAAGGCGATTAATTATCGAGTGCTGCAGCGGTCTGTAAACTGCCACTGATAACATGTTTTGCAAAAGTTTTTGCAAAAGTACTTTGTAGATTTCAGGAATATCTATTAATTAGCATAAGGCTGCTTTGATGTTTTGGTTAATTGAGCTGTTACCCTATCTTTCTGTTGGAAAAAGCAGCTATAAAAAAAGTGAGGTTGGAAAATGTAAAATAAAACTAAAGAGTAAAGATTTATTTGGCATAGGCCACATTAAAATTTACAATTACAAAAATAAACGCCGTACAAATTTATTATTTGGGTTATCTCATTTGTCCTTTGAATAATAGTAATTATAATATAGAATCTTTAAAAATTATTTTTTTTGTTTGCACAAATCTTTACTTGGGTCGTTGCGTAAAGTACTATTAGAATTGCAATAAAAATGTTTTACGGATTTTAAAATTTTTGATAGAGCATTTTTAAAATCAACAAAGATTTGCAGAGGCACTATATTTTACTTTGCCGTCTTTCACCTTTCCCACTGCAATATTATAGCAACACTTGCTCCAAATTGCACCAATCTAACGATATCTCGGAAACAATTTGCGGACAATCTAGTGATTGGGACCAATTCCCGTCTCCCGGCGTATTTATCACGAATGCTTCGGTTTTTTACAATCCACTCTTTCTGCTCAAACCTCGCTGTAGCACAATAAACTTGACTTTTTCGAATTTCGCTTGCCGTTCTCTCTCTCTTTGACGCGACTATACGCCAACGATGTAGATACCAAAACATGGCGCAACATATTCGGAAAAGGGTGGTTCTGCTCATACGCTGAACGATTTTCGATAACACCCCCATCGACAAATACACGACTACCAGTCGACCCGAAAAGCAAACAAAACATTTCGATATTTTCCGTGCCAATGCCTCGTCAAGTGTGCGGCCACACAACCGGCAAAAACCCATCCACGTTTGCCTATCTAATCTGCAACATAATTCGATGCGCGAATTTACATCGTGTTCTGTATCAATATTATTGTTTGCATTATGCCACACAGCGCGGAGTGATGTGTCGGGGAGGTTGCGAGATGACGGCGGAAAATTGGACAATTCAGCAGCAAACGGGCGGCGAGTGGTGCACTTGTCGATTTGCATAATCTCAAACTGAATCAACAATTGATTCTTTCATATCTGCTGGCGTTGGTGGCTGCTAGCTGAGGTTGTTTGGCGCCAGTGTTACTCTTTTTCGCCCGGTGGCGCAACAATTCGCGAAATTGCTAAAGCAAACTTGAGTCGCAGCGCATCTTGAGACACTCGCACCGCAGACGAGACAAGAGGAAAACTATACAAATTGGATTAGTGGAAATTTGAAATGTTATGATAAAAATGAACTCAACCATAAACTGAATACCGGCGTCTCGTTATATGTCATATATATATATTTTGCGCTGTTGAATTGACTTGCCCTCGGGTACAGCAAAACACATCCTCTTTTTGCTTGCATGTGTTGGAAGTAGGAAACCGCGCAAACCTTGTAAAGCGAATAAACTGCTAGCCTGAGTGGAGAAAGACGTCCTCGCATCCGCTTTGTGCGGCGTACGCCCGCGACGTTTCTGATAATAGTCTCCTGCAGCCCTTGGTGGAATTGGTTCAATACATTTATAACTCTACAAAGTAGCAGCGACATATCATCAGAATTCCTCCCTGCGCCAACTAATTCCTATCCCGGCGAGGAGCAACGGCAGTAAGCATTTAGAGAGCTTGTTTCACTTAATGCTTGTTCGGATTACTTGCTTTTAGTGTCTCTCGTGACGTGCAATGCGTTTGCAGTGCAACGGCGGGCGGTGGCGGCGCACCGCCGACGCAAACAGCCGACCTTGTTGCACATCGCAGACTAAGACTACAGGAAAACAACAAACAACCTCGCGCGCACCAACCACCCCACCATCATCACCGTGCTTGCATACCGAAATTATTCCTGCGCTGCGCAACTACGGCAGTATTTTGCGTGTTTCCACTCGCTGGATATGTGTTGAATACTTCAGTTATCAGCCCGACGAACTTTGCAATTACTCAAATTGGCTGCGCGAATTCCACGTCTACCTATGAACAGTATGAACCGCAACTGTTTTAGATTAGGCGTCGTTGTAATAACAAATCGCAAAACTTCGACAATTCGACGCGACGCGCGTGGATTGCAAATAATTACAACAATCGCTCGTCGGGTAATTTCAACTTGAAATCACTGAAAACCACGATGATTAATAATCATTACGTAATTGCACAATTGAAATGCAATGCTTAGCAGCAATAAATGGCGTGTTGGGTGGAAATCTATTACACCTGATTGCCGTAATTAGTGCGCAAAAATTGCACTTGCAATTTCGTCTTTCGTGGCGATTAAAAAACGATCATAATTAAAGTTATTTTG
This sequence comes from Drusilla canaliculata, assembly GCA_027574885.2. Taxonomy (NCBI): domain Eukaryota; kingdom Metazoa; phylum Arthropoda; class Insecta; order Coleoptera; family Staphylinidae; genus Drusilla; species Drusilla canaliculata. The sequence goes on along the minus strand of JAODGA020014296.1, from coordinate 3,195 downwards.
CAGTTATCGCCGCACGAAATGCATTCTAAGCTGCGAATTTTCACTCAAATAATTACGAAATGACAGCAAACAAGAGGAATTAATTTATTCATTCATTGTTTAACGAATCATTCTTTAAACATAAAATAAATGTAATAATGACGCGTTTTGGGATCGTTGTTTTGGCAATTTTCCGCCACGGTAAAATGAAATATTTTAGTATGTATTTAGCTGCCGGAAATGTACCCCTTTTGTTCCACCAAATTTTTTGTTTAAATACGCAAATGTTGTGCTACACTTTCGGAATTCTTCGCTGTACCAGCTTCCGCGTGAGCGCGCGCTGTTTGAAGATGAAAGCAAACCGTAATTTTTACTTAATTACTGAATGATAAATTGTCGTTTATTAAGCGGCATATTTTTTCTTTTGTGCTCGGTTTGTTCCTTGGTCGAGCGTTCTTTTTTTTATTATTAAAAATACCGTGGGTGTGTTCTTGGTGTATTCATGCAAGGAATTAATTAATCTCCCGTTCTTTTTTGTCGGTGCCTGTTGATTAATAAAGGAAGGCCGTCTAATCCCGATGATGGCGGTGCTCTCGAAAAATACCGTTTGCATAATAAAATATCCACCAGAACGTGGAGACCCCACCCGAAATCATTGATTACCGCCACAGCCCTCGTGTGAGAAATTGAATTTGCTTACGTGGAGGAGAGTCAACTAGCGGCGATTACAGCCCGGGTTTGGCGTGATGATGGTTTTTATTTCGACGGCATAATAATAACGCGGGTCTATTATTTTGGCGATGCGTATTCATGCGTTACATGGCGATTACCGCGCGCGCCATTGTTGAGTCTATCGCCGAAGCCAAGGGTGTGAAACGAATTACATGATGAATACCACCAAAAGTTGGCCAGCCTCTTTCATAAGTAAAGTAAATTGATTATATTCCTTTCGAAATGGACACGCGGAAAGAATGAACGTGTGTCCATGGACACACACATGGAAAACAAAAAACGGAATCGCGAGAAATGGACACATTCAACAAACCCAAAAACTCACTTTGAACAACCAGATAGATACAACAATGTGCTGTTGCCGGTATACGCGAATCGCAGGAAAACGAATGGACAAACGAAGGCAGGACCCACTAAAACGGGTGTTCGTCGAGATAAAGCTGCTAATGTTTGAGCGCGAATTACGAAATAAATTTGTGCCGGTGTTGCTCGTGTGTGGCTTACGGTTGGCGGAAGCGAATTTCGAATGCGTTTTCCGGCTCGCTGCTTTTAAGCGATGCATTTATCTCCGGGCTTTTTGCCGGGACACTTGGTGTGCTTTTGCGCGCTCGCCGAAGATGCCGCCCCTCGCTGAAAGCCCGAAAGGCGAACTTTAGACTAGATTTAGGAGCCGCCAGCCTGATGTATCGACGTGTCTTGATAACCAATTGATTTCATTGACTCACCACATTTCGGCTCCGACTTTCGTTACGACTTGTCAGTTTCGCGAAACAGATTACATTTCGAATTGAATGTAAGATAAATTACACCTCATTTGTACGTTTTGCTGTTTACTGCAGCATGTTTCATTTATTACGCCATGCGAAACGTGCGCGCGATGCGGCGAATCCGCGATATGTCTATCCGCTGATTTTTGCCCGGCTACCCAAACCGCAATCACGACGGCGCAACACAATTGTAATTGCGTTATACCCATATTTATACGCATGGGAATACGCGCCAACTTATCAACGTTCCAGCGAATTAAGTATATCACGGGTGAAAGTGAAAGCATACGTCCTAATTTGGTCAAAAAAACACACTTGATTAAAACGCGCTATGTTGCAAGTGTGTATGTGTGTATGTGTGTGTGTATGTGTTGGTGTGTGAAGTTAGTCACTGTCGCTGATGGCGAGGCGTCGATTGCACTGCCCTCGGCTTCCAAATGCGTCGATTTGTTTCCTGCGCCGTGCTGCAGGCAGCGTGCCTCTTTCACCGCGCGCTGCGGCGCACCGGCGCGCGTTGTTGCGGCAATAAAACATCGGATACTAATTAGTTTCTAAACGTAATGAACCCATAAAAATAAAACCAACACGAGCGCATCGCTCGGACGCGCTTGAGCGCCGCCGCGCCGCCGTCGTCGTCGTCGCGGACGACGTGCATAACGTCAGATCATCATCTCCGACCGGCCGCAATAAACCACCGTTAGATTATCTCGGCCGGGTCCTGCGCGCGGATGCAGCCGCGCAGCATCACGCGTACGTACTGCACGTACTGGTCGCGATGTACTTACGTTTAGTGCCGCTCGGCTGGACCTACGTTTTGGTGCGCACGTTTTCTTACATTTGAGCAACATTAAAAGAGGCACTATATTTTCTTTAAATGTATGGCTCTAAACAATTTCGGGCAATCCTTTCAAGGTAATACATCTGAAACATGTTCTTTACTGATTCTCATAGAATATTACAATTTCTTTAAGAAACATTGATTTTGTTGGGAATATTCTGAAATATTAATATGTCATGATTGATCTACATTTGAATATTTTTAATAGTCTAATTCTACTCACTGCTCATTAATTTTTACAACAACTCAGAAATTTTATGAGAAACTGTTATAGTACTTCTAAATCTAATACTAAGAAAAAACATAGCTGATGTTCTTTGAGTTGACGTGATATATATATTTTTTTCCCACGACCACATCTGAAAGTAGTCATATTGTACAACTTTACATCACAAAACATAACTATAATGTTCAACAGTTACGTTATGAGTTTATATCACTACTTGTTGCGATATAATATCGATCGCCTCCTTCGTGTAAACGTGAGGTACGTTCCACTAAAAGCTCTCAACGCATATACTGTTGATTTTTATTATGATGGAAATTTTCGTCATCATCTATTATTATTCATTCTTGCATATGATTGTACTATATCAGACCAATCTTGCTCAATTTCTTAGGTCTCTTTCTAGTTTTGAATACTAGGAAGCAGTCTGTTGAGAATCGGTCATTAGCAATCTAGGATTGCCACTTAGGTTTAGTCTTTTTTATTTAAGTAAATAATCGTACAAACATGGTACACTTGCTGGTTGCCTATACTTATAAGGTCTTAATTCTTATTAATACTGAGAAATTATGCAAATATGTAGGTTTATAGTCTTAGAACGACTTAAGACTAAAAATGAAATTACAATTTCGAGGAGTTATTGCATTTTCTAT
>JAODGA020013941.1:0-16291 GCA_027574885.2 Drusilla canaliculata | reverse complement strand
ATAGTACTTTACGCAACGAGTTAGGAAAGGATTTGCACTAGCGACGTGTGTTTAGAGTTCAAACTCTAGCAGGCAGCGTTCAAACCAAACCTGCATTGTATGTTGCGATTTACGTACGCAACGAAAATTCGGTGTGAACGCACACATTCCATTCGGATAAAAATCACTACCAATTCATGGAGAATCGTCGAGAATCGTGAAGATTTCAACCAACCACAACGCTGCAATTCTTTTCCTCACTAGTTTTGAAAAAAACTTTATTCTGCTTATTCCTTATTTTCGGACGAGGTTTGCAAAAAATTGTAAATTTATGATACGTTAAATTCTGCAGTTAAGTTATTTAGATTCTGAATTTGTAGTGCGCAAATTTTGATCAAGGTTGATGAAACCGAATCTTGCATAAATTTATTTTCAAGATTTTGTTTTTGAACTTATCAATGTCAAAATTTCCTGTTTTTAGTGTTTAATACTGCAATTAATTGCAAAAACTAGTTTTCTAGCTGCTGATAATTCTTCTTCACACCTCGCAGTTTTTTTCCTGTTTGCTATTTAGCATTGCTTCAAATATCGCCTTCTCCTTCTCCTCTATATTTCGATTTACTATTGCTGTGTTTTGGTGTTTGTTATTCCAAGGACGATTCAGGCATCTTAACAGACATTCTTCAATATTTGTGATACTAGGAATGTTTAGGGTTTATCTAATGAATTCGTCACGTATATTCTCTAGTCTGGTTTCTAATTTGTTCTTTGTTGCTGCTAGTTTTGATGTTTTTCAGTTAAATAGTACGAAAATAGTTGCATGAATAATCTTATTTTTGATCTAATCCTATGTTGACTAAACTATCTAGTCGTTTTATCAATAAATTACTGTCCTTAAGTGAACAAAACAGGATATGATTGCAATTTGCTGGACACGTTTCGCGTATTACTGCAATTCGGAATCATCATTTCCCCTGCAATTTGTCCCGATAAGTAGGTATTGATAACATCTAGGTGACATTGAGCGTTTTATTGTCATTGTCGCAAACAAAAACGCAATTTACGAAACGATGTAGCTCGTTTCTGTTAGTTTAGTCTTAATTTCTATATTATTAAACTATTTAGGTTAAACAATTGTGGTAGTAACGGTTTTTATACAATAACACCGAATATTTTTCAGTAAGTTTATAAAAATTCAATATAATGAAAAGCTTACTAACTGTTTAATTACTGTATAATTTTGCCTAATTAGTTAAATAATCGCGGGTATCTCAAATGTCGACATGCGGTCGTTTACCTGCTTGTCCCAGTTAGCCATCCATCATTTAGTAGATTTAATGTATAACGTAAAATCAATTTTAAATAATAGAGAGAGAAAGAACACAAATGCTTTGTTCAGTTATTTTAATTTTATCACTTATTTTTATTTTGAATTATTTATATTTAGTACTTCCTCATTCGTACTTCCACATTACAAACAAATAATGAATATTAAAAAGTGTTCTCATTTGCTGCTCTCAATAAATATTAAGCGGAAAAAGCAAATAAAAGAAAGCGCAGATTCCCCATGTCTCAATTTTGAATTACACTTGTTTGCTCATGATTCATCGACGCACACAATCTTGTTGTGGCTCTGATAGCGTATCAGGAGGGAATTTCTACTTACCCGCATCAGCGCGCACACACACACACATGCATGCTCAGTCATCGATTCGAAAAACTCGAGCTTTTTTTGTGCAGCTTATCATACTGTAATTACAGTGAATGCGTTGTTTCTTTCAATTTCCTGTTATGCGCTCGTCACTCATTCGGTAATAAGTCCTTTATATGATTACGCACAACTCGTGATCCTGCACACTTTCTAGGATTCTGACGTCTGCATGCATTATGCAAACTCACGTCTCCGATAACCAATGCGGGGCAAATTGATTGCAATTATCGACGCTTGATAGCAGACTTCCAATTGCAACCGTAGTGAAAAGACTTGTATAGCATTAATCATTTGAATTCTATATGTTTACAGAGTTACTCAGTTCTCGAGAACTAGGCGTTACGTGTGTACAATTACGTTACTGATAGCTGTATAAACTGCGAAGTGTGAAACTGCTTATATTGCGTTTTCTCTCAAAAAACACATTACTATTTAGTTTTGCTATAAATATTTTTGAGTGGAAGTTTTATGCATGACGTTGTAACTTTTTACATGAACGTCTTTGTTCATTTTTCTTTTCTCTTCTTTATACACTGATGTTTTTAGTGCTTTAAAACATTAGCTTCATGTTTGGCATCACTACATTATACATTCTCTTTTCATTGCATGTTTACGTTACGGGAATACGCAGAAAGACGTAAATAGATAGCTAAATGCGAATATGTGAATTGAGAATATAGGACATTAGGAACGAAGTGTTTTTTGTATGCAAACACTTTCAAACTGTTTTTTCAGGTATCGGAGTAGGAGTGGGGGAAAGCCCGCGAAATTTAAATTTTTAGGAGCACTTCCCAATTGCACGAATTATTATTTTTACATTTCAAAGCTTTTATGGGAACAATTTGGTGTGTGGGTCATGTAACATTTTTGCGCTTGGAGCAAGAATGGTGCGTTTTGCGTCATATTTGTGTAGTGCTCTATATTTAGTCAGAGGTCGAGCGTGCGATACTTGCAGCATTCGAGTATTCGCAAATCAGGCTCGTTATAAATCGAGGAATATATTTTGGGCATGCATTCGCGCATTACGTCAGCGATTAATACCGCGTCTTGCTGACTTTAATTTTCGTATTTACGTCTTATTTGTACCGAATTGTGCTTTTATTTGCTTGATTTTTACTTCACAAAAACATCAATTCCTTGCTGAGTATAGCAATTGATACTGAAATATCAGTATATCCAGACATGTTTTATTATATTGTAAAATTGCGTATATGTAATTGCTGTAAAATGTTTTGTATGGTAAAGAAAATGAGCAAACACATACAACAGGAATTTACTACAGGACTTTACTTTTCTGATTTCCTGGGATTGTGCAAGTTTATGTCTACTTGAACTTGTTCCAAGCGCGTGGAAAATATAGGTTGTGTGATTCAGGGCACTAGAAATAATTTCAAAAACAAAGTTTCATATTTACGGTTTTATTGAGTCATGTAGTAATAGTTATTGTGTGATTGCAGCAATCACGGTTCACATCTCAAGGGTTGTCAATCGGTAAATAGATCTTATACACGCGCTGTTTTTTTGTCTCTTGTTTGTTAATTGAGACGCGCAAGGTTGCAAAACATTATCTAGTAATAATATTTGCAGCAATGGAAATTAATTGCATGTCGTAGGATGTTTTATGAATCTTATTTTCAAACATGTTTTTGTTATTTGAGTATTCGAGAAACATTTCGAATTTTCAGAATGTTGCTACGCTTTTACCAGTTTGTTTTTCCTTATATGTAATTAGATATCCAAAATATTTCAAGCCATATAATAGTGTGTTGCATGTGCTAAATTTCTGCTAAATATAACGTTATTTTTCAAATGCCTTACAATTCAAGGTGTTTACAACTGTAGAATGATCATAATATGCTTTGAAAGATATCTCACTTGGAACTGCATGTTTTACCGATTTAGAAGTAACATTGAACCACATTCTCCTTAGTTAACGTCATCACAATCTCGAATGCGGTGATTTGTACAGTTACACATCTGTATAAAATAGGAAATTAATTTATTGCTCATTGAATTTATTACGCGTGCGTGTAAAACGCGATGGCTCGAAATCAGAATCAATTAACATCAATTTAACCTTTTGTGCGCTCCGCTTACTTCGATCGAGTCGGCGCTAATAACGTCTAAATGTTGGTGCGTCGGGAATCCTCTGTCTGCGAAGATGCCACATCGCGCAGGTCGACTTATCGGGGTGAACATGTTGGGAACCTTTCGGCGGACCGGCGGACGTCGGACGCTTTAATGAACTCTGATTTGATTCGATTTGCTAGTCATTGCTACCGCAGAATGACGTGTCCAGCGTGGAATCGGTCGGTCGAAGGTGGCTGAAAGCCTTGTCGCATTGCGCCTGCTTGGAAGTGTGGCACAGATAAGGCGCTCATACGTCCAATTGTCACCTATGCTGTAACACAATTAACGGTCATACATGGTCTTGGGTTACATGTCACGAGTGATTCACACTTTCTACTTGGCTTCAATTACATCATGTGTGTATTGGGTTGAATTGTGACTTCTGGGTACTGCTATGAATATAAATAACAGAAGCAAAGATCTATTTCATTGCAGTAACAAGGGAAAAGGGAAAACTGAAAACCTACCAAAAATGAATCAGATACTTCCCTATACGATCATACATGGAGACCAATTGAGTCCAGATGCTACTAAATAGACAAAAAGGAAGACTTCATTGTGTTTTGTTTTCATCTGTTTTGATTCTGGTTTGGTTTGTGAGGACATGTTTCGACATTTTCAACTTTGAACATGTGAAAATAAAACACAATAAATTATTATGCGCATTCATAAACAAAATACAAATTAAATCAAAATGGAACGATATGTTCATACTCAGAAGCAATCAACCCTAAAAAAATGTTAGAATAGGAAAAATTTGTTCAGACATATTCAAAGCAATGTATTTTATACAAGTCTATTTTAGCACCAGTACTAATAATAGTGTTTTCTAAGCTAATTAAATTTGTGGAGGTCACCCGGTACGTCCACTAAAAACAGTATTCACTATTTTGCAACAACTTAGAGAATAACATGTAATTAAGTTGATAAAACACATTTAATAATCGTTCCCACCGTATTTCCTCGCAATCGAGCATATGCAATGCGTGCAATAATTAGCAATTAATGGCGAGTCGGGGGCGATTAACGCGCTGCGCTGGAAATGCGTAATCGAAGCGCTTTCATCTCGATTGCCGCCTTATCGCAATCGGCGAATGCGTAGAAACGGAAACAATGCGGCGCAGGTGTGCAATACAAGCGATATGAGCTTTTCAGACACGCCGCGCTCAAACACGAACGGCGGCTGCGTTAGCAAACCGTTTGGCATTCCGCCACTCGTGCGGGGCGCTCTGATTGTTGGCTATTTTGTCGCGACTTCGGCGCACAATTGAACAATACGCTCGCGCACACACGGCCCCCCGCAAACAGTGGCGGCAGCTACTGTCAAGGACGACGTCGTAAAAGCCGGCTCGTGACGTCGCTCGATGTAGAACGGCGATAGGCGCAAGAATGGCGCATTGAAATGCGGAAATTAGGGCGTCACGTGTGTCGCCCTACGCCAATGCGAAACACGTAGGACGTTCACAAACTCACCTTTCTCAAAATTTACAAGCTGGCGAGAGACACCGGAAATTTCCAACTTGGTTTCAAAGATATTACCTGTCTGTGGGGTAAATCTTCAACCGGTCATAAATCTGCGTTTGAATGTCAGGATATTGCAATCTCCAAGATAGTCCAATTAATGGACTATCTTTAATTCCAAATTTCATAGTAATCTTTTGCACATTTTGAATGTTTAAAATGTAATATTTACAATGTTTTTGACTTTCCACGAGTACTTTTTACAAGATCATAAAATTATAGCTTTAATAATATTTTGCACTGTCTTGGTAGTAATATATATATGTATAGTCACATAAACATAATTTATGCTTCAACATAACCAGGAAGAAAGAAGAACCAGCCAGAAACATAACACGTATTCTATTGATCATGCATGCTAAACACGTAAAATGAAATATCACTGTAATATATACAATTTGCTTGGGACAAATACTCGCTGGAAGCCTCAAGAACCTTGTAATAATTTTTCACTTAGTCATTTAGCATAAACCACAGGTTGCAAGTTTATGTTAAATTTTGTTTTTTGATCATATGTACCTGGAAATGTAATTGCTATTCATGTCGTAAGCTTAATGTGTATTTAACATTAATTGCAATCAAATATTGCTATCAACTGTAACAACTTTTATTACAGTCTTTGCAAGTGATTTGCAAATTATCTTGTCAATGTTTGCTCGTAATTATCCAGATAAATTACGGTGTGCAATACGGGCAGACTATCTGTTTTTATTGCTATTTTGTAAAAAAAAATGTCGACGAAATGATCTTGAATATTTGCAGACGACTTGAATATTTGATTGTTCTTCAATAATTTCATAACCAAATGATGTCAATGTCGCGCAATTGTTCTTGTATGTTATTGCGTTGTTGTAAGCCAGCAAGCAGAAGATAACAATCGCCAGAAGTCTGATTACAGTGGCAGTGGCAAAGTCCAGCGCGGGCAATCATCGAATTTGCCTTGAACTGCGAAAACGGCAATTAGCGTCGATTCGTGTTTGCAGCTGGGTTTTGACGAGCATAGAAACAGTGAAAATAAGTCGACACATTTGCATATTTAATCACGGGCGGCGCCTGAAGCGTGTGCTGCCCGTGGTGGCGTTAATAAGCCGGCATATATAGCGTATTTGCTTGAAATTATTGATTCGTTTGCGGGGCGCGCGCTTGCTTGCTTGCTTGTGGCCTCCTTTGCGAACGAAAACGGTGGTCACGTATGACTTACGTGTGGTGACGCATTTTCCGACGTAAACACACAACGAGCGTGAATGCGCAATACCTACGTGAATACGCGATGGTATATTACACTACACGTCGCGATTTATTCTTCGCAATGCCGTGCACCGTGCATGCAGAAAATGATGGCGTTGGCCGCCATCAAATGCTTGCGAAATGCGTTTCTAAATCACGCAATACAGCTTGCACAAGAAGAGGAAAACTTCTGTACTTGCTTTACTGCTAATAATGTCTTTCAATTCGATGGTGCACAATCTTGAATTTGTTTAGGAGTCTAGAGAGGTGCCTCACACAACGAACGTCGTATAAAAATTTTAACTTGTTTTCTTATGGGAAGACAAGTTTTGTATATTCTCTTGAAATTAATTAAATACGTTATGTCAGGCACCATTGTATAATATGCATGTAAGAAACAACATTAGCTGGTTTTAGACTACAGACATTGGTTGGGGGGGTTGGTTTCACTCGTAACAACTTAGAATAATGTTTAACTTTGATGCAGGTACACGCGGAAAAAGATGAAAGCCATTGCATCTGGTATGGCCAATGTAATAAGGAGTCGGATGGTAGAATCCAGAACTGTGTGTACAACGGCGCAGCACAACCCTTGGACACGAAGGGCTTGCGCCTCTTTGAGAAGTGGTGTCCGCAGCTGGCGGCTGAGAACGCCGGCCAAGCGTGCTGCGACACCGCCCAGCTGGAGACGATGGACTCCAGCATCATGATGGCGGCGGCGTTCCTCAATCGCTGCCCGTCGTGTATGAGCAACCTGGTGTCGCACTTCTGCCACATCACGTGCGGCCGTAATCAGTCGCGCTTCCTGGATGTGGTCGCGACGAACGTGACCGACAAGGGCAAGGCGTACATCACCGAGCTCGACTTCTACGTGCACAATGACTACGTGGAGGGCACGTATCGCTCCTGCAAGCAGGTGAGCGTGCCCAGCACCGGCCAGCTGGCGATGGACCTGATGTGCGGCACGTGGGGCGCCATCCGCTGCACGGCGATGCGCTGGATGGACTTTCTCGGCAACGCCGGCGACAACCAGTTCGTGCCGTTCCAGATCAACTACATCAACTCGTCGGAGTCGGAGGGGAGCTACGAGCCGCTGAATCCGCGCGTTGTGCCTTGCAATAAGGCAATCAATGTGAGTTTTGGCCCTTGTGCGTAACTCTTGCGCTGGTTTACCGGGCTTCTTCCTTTGCTTTCTTCTAGGACCACTCGTTACCGTGCGTGTGCGTGGATTGTGAGGAGTCGTGTCCAGCTCCGGCACCGCGACCACCTCCGGACGGTCCATTTCTGATCTTTGGCGTTGATGGGCATGCCGTTGTCATGGCCATTGTTTTTGTCATCGGGTCTATTGTTTTCCTCATTGCTGCGTTTGCCTGCAATGGCTGCTCTTCAGTTGGTACGTATATCACTTTGATTACCAGCGTGACAACGTATTAATAAGCAACAACCACATTATCAAATTGAAACTTAACAATGGATGCAGTGCTCAATGGTGGTTGTGTCCCCATTTTGCGGCTAATAGCGATATCATCGATATTTTTACACAGCACGTGTGTTACCACCTACTAATTGCATTCCACGCGCTCGCTACGGAGCACACCCATCTGCGGGGGGCTAAAACTAATTGCGGTTGAATCAATTTCGAATATCACACGTTCCATTGCTGGACTTTCGAAACTCGGGTGTAACCGCTTGATTTTAATTGATATATTTTGGTTGTTTGGTTATTTGCAGCTTCAGAGTATTCAGATTATTATTTGACCAACACGTATGATGTTGAACTGTACCATGACGAGATTGGAAACGCGCAAGGTAGACCAGCAAGCTGCTAATTCGCTGCACTTGTAAAAAGGCTAGCAAAACAAAGCCGCATCTGCGTATGCAGGATTGCTATTTGTTGTGTGATTCTTTTCTTAACGTCACTTTAAAGCCAAACTGCTCATGTATTTTCTCTACACCTCACGCAAATAGGAATTGCAGTTGATCATTAACGTGTTGTAAATAATCTGCGATCAAAACATTCAAAATTCCATCAATTACAAACTATCATCGAATGTTGTTTAACTAACTAACAATACATTTAGTGCTTTAATAATACTAACTATTACTACAATTAGTCATGGAACAGACTTATAAAAATTTAATTGAATAACTAATGACTAACCGTATAGTCCAGGCAATGTAGACTAATATTTTATGTTTGCCCTCCGCCGTATCGATAGAAATTGTAACTTTGGATGTTAAAGTTACTTAATATCCAAAGTTTCAACCCACTACTCATTTGTGGATGGTCAATACCTATACTTGCCTGGCCTAGTAAGGGTGTATCACAGGTTGATGCTGTATATGTATGTGTACACAATAGCTAACTCTTGTCTCTAATAGTTAGAAGTGTGTATTTGATCGAAGCTATAACGGTGTTGGGGTGGTTTGCAGTGGCGGGATTAATCCGGGAACGCAGTAGACGTCTGGACCACCATACATCATCTCGGTCCGCACACGGCGACAGTGAGGATAGCCCATTACAGCAGTCGAAAAGATCTAGTATGTGATCTTTGTATGCCCCTCTTCTCTTACATTATTATATATAGGCGCTTATGTCGATTTGCTGCTCCCCCCATCCTCTGTAAAATGATTTTGTTCTGTGTCTCTCATTGCTCAACGGCACAGATTTTAACGTGTTGCGTCTTCTATGTAGTTCTGTCGTTGTGATCGAGCTTAATATCTATATGCTTGTAACACTAAGCTGTTTGTAGATGTAGTGCTGTGCCCCCAGTTTTTCCGTCACTTTTTACAAGCTTGCTACTTGTGCTTCATTCGTTTGTATAGATTGGTATACTCACGGTGAACTTTTCTAGGTGTTGCCTCGGAGGTGGACCATGAGATGGACACCCGCTCTATAGACAAGAACGACGATGGGGAATTTGCGTCTTCTTTCATTGAGAAACTTGGCGCCGCTACTGACACATGCCTGCATCGGTTCTTCGAGGCGTGGGGCACTTACTGCGCCTCGCGTCCTTGGATTGTTCTCTTTCTTGGCTGCTGTCTTTTTGTGGGCCTCAGTCATGGAATCAAGTACTTGAACGTGACAACCGATCCGGTGGAACTGTGGGCGTCGCCAACGTCGCGAAGTCGCGTTGAGAAAGAGTATTTCGACGCTCATTTCGAGCCGTTCTATCGCAATGAACAATTGATCATCAAGTCGAAGAAACCACCGCTATTCCACAACAATTCCGATGGCGGAGTTACCTTTGGCCCTGCCTTTGATCAGGATTTCTTACTGGAGGTGTTCAATATTCAAGAGAAGATTAAAGCTTTAGGCGCAGGTACGGATCATGCGCTTGAGAAGATTTGCTACGCGCCATTGAGAAGTGCTGGTGATCCATTGGAACTGGACCAATGTGCCGTCATGAGTGTTTGGGGATATTTCCAAGACGATTTGGACAACTTTGAAGATTCTAGTGAAGATAACAATGGTTTTGTTGTGAATTACCTGGATCAAATTCGTACGTGCACGCAAAACCCATACAATCCCAGCTGTTTGGGACAATATGGTGGACCGATTTTACCGGCGATTGCATTTGGTGGATTTTTGGCTCCCGGAGAATTCTCATCTGCTAACAGTCATTACTCTAACGCGACGGCCGTAATTCTTACCTTCTTGGTAAAGAACCATCATAATAAAACGAAACTTTATCCGGCAATGGAATGGGAGAAAGAAGTTGTTGCGTTCATGAAGAATTATACCGAGCACAGCAAGCCTGACTACATGGATATTGCCTTCACAACCGAACGCTCAATTGAAGATGAATTGGATCGTGAAAGTCAATCCGATGTAGCGACAATCCTCATCTCTTACATTATCATGTTTGCCTATATTGCTGTGTCTCTGGGTCACTTGGGAAACAAGTTTAGCCGTCTGTTGATTGACAGTAAGATCACCCTTGGTTTGGGTGGTGTGTGCATTGTGCTCGCATCGGTTGTGAGTTCCGTGGGCCTGTTCGGTTTCATTGGTGTCCCGGCAACACTAATCATTATTGAAGTGATCCCATTCTTGGTGCTAGCCGTCGGCGTCGACAATATCTTCATTTTGGTGCAGACTCATCAACGTGAGCGCCGCTTAGAGGGTGAAAGCATTGCCGAGCACATCGGAAGGGTGTTGGGCCAAGTTGGTCCCTCGATGCTGCTTACCAGTGTGTCGGAGAGTTGTTGCTTTTTCTTGGGCAGTCTTAGTGACATGCCCGCAGTTCGCGCGTTTGCGCTGTATGCCGGTATGGCATTGCTCATCGACTTCCTGCTGCAGATTACCTGCTTTGTGAGTCTGCTGGCATGGGATACGGCACGTCAGGAGGGCAATCGCTTGGACATCTGCTGTTGGATCACCGGCCGGAAGGACTCCGACCACGAACAACACACCGACGGCTTGCTGTATAGCTTCTTCAAGGAGATCTACGTGCCTTTCTTGATGAATCGCTACGTGCGCGCCCTTGTGATGATCGTGTTCTTCGGCTGGCTGTGCTCGTCGATTGCGATCGTGCCGCATATTGAAATCGGTCTGGATCAGGAGCTCTCGATGCCCGAGGATAGCTACGTGCTGAAGTACTTCCGCTTCCTGAAGGAGTACCTGAGCATTGGGCCGCCGGTGTACTTTGTCGTCAAGGGCGGTCTGAACTACAGTCTGACCACTCATCAGAATATGATTTGCGGTGGTTTGGCTTGCGACACCGACTCGCTCTTCGGGCAGATATACGGTGCTTCGAAATTACCTCGAGACACGTACGTGGCGCAGAGTAGCAGTAGCTGGTTGGATGATTACATCGACTGGGCGGACATCGATCGCTGCTGTAGATACAATAAAACGACAGGCGGATTCTGCCCACATTCGAAGTCACAGTGCAGCCTGTGTGCAATTGATACCAACACGCCATTCAAGAGACCTACGTCGAGTGCGTTCCGGCATTATATCTCCTTCTTTTTGGATGATAATCCGGACGAGCAATGTGCGAAGGGTGGCCATGCGGCATACAAACAGGCGGTGAATCTGGTCAATCGCCCACACGTGCCCGATGCGGACGTTGGCGCTTCATACTTCATGTCCTACCATACGTTGCTGAAGACTTCCGAGGACTACTACGAGAGCATGCGCGCTGCGCGTGCGATTAGCCAGAACATCACCATCACGCTCAACAATAAGCTGAAGAAACTTGGCGAAAACACCACTGTGGAGGTGTTTCCATACAGTGTGTTCTACGTCTTCTACGAACAATACTTGACCATGTGGCCGGATACGCTGCAGAGTATGCTGATCAGTTTGACGGCGATCTTTGTCGTCACTTTCCTGCTGATGGGGCTTGATATATTCTCGTCTATCGTTGTGGTGATCACTATCGCGATGATTGTCGTCAATCTGGGCGGATTGATGTACTGGTGGCACATTACATTGAACGCAGTGTCGCTGGTGAATCTAGTCATGGCGGTCGGCATTAGCGTGGAATTCTGCAGTCACCTCGTGCATAGCTTCTCGATGTCGATGGAGTCGACCAGGATCAAGCGCGCCGCTGACTGCCTCACTCGTATGGGATCATCGGTGTTCTCAGGCATCACACTCACCAAGTTTGGTGGTATTGTAGTACTCGGCTTCGCCAAGAGTCAAATTTTCCAGGTGTTTTACTTCAGAATGTATTTAGGTAATTATAGTCTTGCAAGACATTTGACCTTACATTGACTCAATTATCTGTTTGTAGGTATTGTCTTATTTGGAGCAGCACATGGATTAATCTTTCTACCCGTTCTTCTAAGTTACATAGGTGAGTTGAGAAGAATGCTGGTTGTGCTAGCACTCGCCCTCTTGGGTGCACTGGTCGCGCTGTTAAGTTCGCTGGCATTGTAGTAAACTGTCGAAGTCTGTCAAGAATATCTACCCTTTTTATATCATACTTTATATTTAATTTATAACCTGTAGCGAATTTCATCACTAAAAATTTGCATGTGTATTATTAAATGGACTAACATTTTCTGTCTTTGTAACGCATCGGCGTGCGCGTCGATCAGCTTTTTTGCCGATAAAACTACACAAGATAAACTAGCAAATAATCGTAAAATCATTAATTAACTCTTTAACGGGGCGTGTACAAAGCTGTGAATTTTAAGTTTTCGATTGGGGGATACGTTTCAGTGAAGAGTGACACTAGTCATTATATAAAGGCGATGCAATAATGAAGTAGTTTCTTTGTGGGTACTGCTGCTAGTCTTGCTGTAGATGGTGTCATGTGGAAATTAATGTGTTTTTTTGTTGGAAGAGAAAGTATGTAATTGCATGATGAAAAACGTATTGTGTGCAGGTTCTCCAATGAACAGGGAGAAATTGGCGAAACACAGGATATTTACGGAACGATTCCAGGAAACGTCGTTAAACAGAGTAAGAATCTCCAAACAACAATCTACTAATTACTAATACGTCATCAATCATTTTTGTGTCTCTATCGAGTGGAGTGAGTTATTAATCGTTTTACTCTTGTTTGCATATATTTCTTGGTGGTTTTAATTTGGGTCAGGAGCTTATCTAATCATGTGCTGCATCTTGTTTCCTATTCCATCATTCAGTCGCTTATCACCATTCATATATTCATCTTTGAGACACGCGCGGAATATATATTTGCATAGTACGATGTTAGAACTATGTTTTTTTTTGTGTGGTGGCACGGAAAAATCACTGAAGTAAAAGTATATACCGTGTTTTTGGCGTGATATATTGATCAGGTGATTTTTTCTGACTGCAACTTTTCTTGCCTCTTATCATATGGCCGTTTCTAGTTTGTGTTGTGTGAATGTAAATGTACTGACACACGTTTTTAATCCTTGTAACTCTTCTAGGCGTGATGTCGCATCGACATCGATTTAGACAGTCGCGAGGCCGTCAGCCGAGTAATCGCAGCTTGGAGGCGTCTGATTCACCTCTTCTGGCGCCATCAACCTCCACCGGCGCCCACTACGACAGTATAGTCTCCGTTAATACGTAATCCACGTCGCCTCACTACATTTTTATCTTTATTTTGTTAATTACGAACAGAGGAAATATGCAAGCGTCCTAGTAACTTACGAATTGTGATAAAACCGCAGTGTTTTTTTATAATTTTATTTCGCATAATTGTACGTGCAGTCCCTGCACTTGATTCTCGCCTCTTGCTGCACTTGAAGTGCTGCTTTGTACATAACTATCACAATTTACACAATGCTAGGCAATTTGAGTGCGAAACAAAAAAAAGGAACACTGACATGCTGTATGAAGTTAAAATTGCTGTGTTAAAAATATGGAATGCTGGGTATTCCTTCTTGAAGATTTATTTTTTAATGAGATGCAGTATATTTATATTTAGTTTCATTCTAGTGTGTGTCTTAAACGCGTTATTTATTCAGTGGATCGTTGTACTCATTTTACACACAATTTGTGGGTTCTTAATTGTCATTTCGTTGAGTATTATCAAACATTTAGACGTATTGTGTTTCCAACACCAATGTGGCAATGGTAATTTAGTTTTTAGACTGATTTGTGAGCTGGATGTGTGAAATGCTTCCTAAGACTGTCATCACCGATCGATTAAATTGACCTTTTGATGAGCAAACAGTAATTTGCTTTCATTGTTGATGGCAAGGCAAAATATGTACATGTGAATTAAAGATGAAAGATGTTTACGCATTATTACTACATAGGTATATATTGTATAATCACACAGGGTGTCTTATTAGAAGATTATTTAAGAAAGAGATTTAACAACAAACTATATCTAAATCGTAATTTCACGGAAATTTTCTACGAAATTTTGATCATGAATATGAAATTTGAATCTGTATTACTTGCTAGTATTTTTGTTTTAACATTCCGCCTATAATTTGTTACAAAACTCCTTAGTATCTAAATTATGAAAGTGTTTCATATGGAATGGGTTACGGTAAACAATGTCACAAATATTATTACTTGCAGATTTATATTGCTTAAGTTCTTGTCCAGTCAACTATTTATCTAACATTCCGAACTTAATTCAAGATTTATTGGGCTTATTTTTGCTGCCACTTTTCTACTTGGAAAATGTAAAAAATCAAAATTTAACAGTTCGGTGAAGCAAGACCATTTATATGTAAAGATATTTATAACGTTAATGGTTTGAAAGCATCAAACGAATCGATCTAAACTTGGTAGTGCTCATTGTATTATGAAACGTTGTAAATGTAAAAAAAGTATTGTAATGTAAAACATTGTTTTTTCTTGTAATGAATGTTTGAAACAAATATTTGAAATGTATGTAGTACTCTGGGTTCTTTTGCAACTTGTAAGTGTTTCAATGGTAATATGATGCGGAATTGTTTAAGGTATGAGGTACAGTGCTTATTTCTCTATAAGTTTTATATATTTTCAAAATTTTCCTACGTATCCCATTTATGCGCAGTGGCCTCTCTTTTTTAATCAGAACGCGAGTACCAAATAATTATAATGTTAATAGTTACCCGAAAATTGCAATTTTCCAAGTCGTGTTTTTAACGAGATTTAAATTTTGACCAACTTTAGACACGTTGAGCGGTCACAATAAGACATTTGAAAAATTCTGATTGCTTGACATCAGACATCAGACGCCGCATCTTCTTAAACAGAAAACGGAACTAACTATTTTTAATTGCAATAGTTAAACGAAAATGGCATTTTTTACAGGTAATATAATGTTTGTATTAATTCTGAAGTAAAACTATTTTTCAAAAATTATACACTAAGAGACATCTAGTGATGAGTAGTTAAACTAATTCTTAGTTAAGGTACTGAAAAAGAGATGGCCTTTAGTGTAATAATAGTTACCAAATAATAAATTATTGATACACAAATGTCTTCTTTACAATAAAATTACCAACAAACAAATTTAATTTTTTTAATTTATATTTTTAATGTATTTAATTCATCTTTTATATATCCATAAATATAAACGAAAATTATATATTTAATTTTGCAGAATTAATACACATGGCAACATCTCCTGGTGAATGTTTGTACTAGTGCGTAATTAACACTTTTGTAACTCAACACCAGACGTCGGTAACTAAAATTTTCTTAAAATATATTTATTATAAAACAATTTTATAAAACTAATGCAAACAACGTTATTTACAAATCAAATTAAAAAATTTAAACAAAACAACATTAATTTTTGTAACTTCTTTTTACATTTATATACAATATCTTTATAAATAGAAACAAATAATACTAAGTCTTTAATAAAAATATCAAATTGGTAATTAATAATTTTACTTCTTTAAATTTAAACAACAAAAACATTTAATTTAATTAGGATAATTTTTAAATTGGCAACAATTTGTGAGTGTATTTATCTTAAAAAGCGTGACTTTGTCTATTAACTTTTTCTGACGTTGTTCTATCTCGGTTATCCCTGCAACACGACATTACCTATTCGATGTTCTGTGATCCTATTTAACTAGCATTTTTCGTCCTATCTTTCGAATTATTTCTCCTATTAAATATACATAAGGATGTTGTACTATCTGTAATTCGTATTTGTAAAATCCTCCATGTAACGTTTCACCTCGCGAATGTAAGTTGTATTTTAACAATTTTAATTATTTCGTTTGTCCAGTTTTCGCTGTAATATTTAGTGAATACCGTTCTGAATTTACTTATACGCACGTGATCACCAACTTGAAATTTTCGTTTTGGATTTACACGTT
>JAODGA020013913.1:0-14080 GCA_027574885.2 Drusilla canaliculata | reverse complement strand
GCCACAAAACACTCACTGTCAACTTTAATTAATAATTAAACATTAAGGTACTGATTAATTGATGAGCCCACCATTCCTGCCATTTGCGTCTCCGTAATGCCCAGATTGATGGATGCCGAAAAGTTGCGCTGCAATCGTGTACACGCTGGAATTGTTTTACGATTAATTTTCACGCCCTGTTCCCGCGGCGCGCTGGCATTCAATTATTCGCCCAGTAATTTGTTAGTCGCCATTTGCAAATTTCCATACGTTTTAGGGCAGCGAAAAGCGGTCATAACTAGTATTTAAAATGTTTGCACATAGAGTAATTAAAAGATGTTGATTTAGGCGCAGTGTCGTTATCGTATGCAAATTGAAAATAAACACGCGCGCGAAATTAATCATTCATGCAGCGAATTTATTTACTTTTAATCGGGCATGCAGGATGTAAAACGTAAAAATTCGCCGCTATAATAAACTCGGCCCAAATATTAATTGCGTTTTGCGTGTGTGGGTTTTATTTACGCGATGTTTTGTGTTTGCGTTTTTTCCGAGGTAATGATGATTAAGCAACGATTCAGGCGGGCGTAATTAATCATTTTCAGCCTGATTATGCCACTGACATTGTGGGCACTTTAACACGAGTCTGATATATATAAATAAATCAGTTTAGTCGTTTAAGAATATTTCCAATGTTTTAACTTTTTTTTATTTAAATATTGTCTAAAATGTTATTAATTAATGTCCGCAGTGCTCACGCCTGAAATTCGACCGTGCGTCATCCCGATGTCCGGGTACGAAGGCTTCCCAAAGAGAACGGATCTCACCAACGAGACGATCGACTTCAATGCCAAGTATGGACTTCCGATCGACTGTGTATGGGCAATCCAAGTGAAGGAGGGCTGGCGGGTATGTGTGGATGTGTGCGTTTGTCCTGCTAACATCCGGCCGGCATTCTCTTGTCTCTGTCACCAGTTCCCTTTATCCAGGGGTATAAAAACAGAGAGCTGACGAGTCTTTTCTTTGGAGGACATCTCATAACAACATGACAAGCGCTTGAACCATGCGCGCCATATTCGAAATTGCTTCGTTTTTTTATTTTATTGAGGGACATTTTCCGCTATGCGCCTCGTTTCCGCAGTGTCGCATCATATTTTTTTGTTTCTCGGTAAATTCACAGTATCCTGAAGGGATAAAGTCCCTTTATATTAAATTTTAATTTTATAGCACCTGCTCTTTGTACTATTATATATGGTTTGGTTTGCAATATGTTCGAACCCTCAAGACATAGAATGTTTGTAACGAATATTCTTTGAAATTATTTATGTTTAATTGTCATTAAATGAGATTAGGTAAAATTATTTTTGTTTCACTGAAATTGATAGCATACATACTTTGTATACTACATACATTTCTTAAAAATTCAACATAGAGAACATAATTTTCCGGCAAAACGACTTTTATCGACTATAAAACAAGCTTACGATAATTGAATCGTTCTTAATAGCATGAGTTATTTTTTTGTGTTGTTCAAAAATATAAACAATTAAGTATAATTGCCTGTTTATCTAATCCATAAGGTTTCAGAATCAGATAAGATAAATTGCAATTATTAGTGGTCTTTTCCCCAAAAACAATTATTTTTATTTATGGCACAAAAAAATACAGATAAACAATTTATTGAGAAAACTAGGAAACGGAGATATATCTCATTGTTTTTATCTAAGGAAAGTTTTCTAAGGTTTATCTATAAATGGTAACCGGTAAAAATATCGAAATCCACTTCATCAAGAGAATATCTATCTAACAATAAGTAAATATCAATTGCAAAACAATTATTAGAAAACTCGGCAACCTTGTCGAAGAGGTGTTCATTTAGTTTAAAAGTACACAGATTAAGGATATTTTTAATTTTTCTATACATTTTTCTAATCACCATGTAGGTAACAACCAAACTAGAATTTCAAACCTAAATTGCTAAATTAACTTTATTTATGAATATTTTAGAAAAAATTGTAAGATACAATATAAAAAACTATACTATAACTATATAAAAAACTTGCGTATAAATTTGTCAAAATATGTTGATTATTATAAACAAACTACAAAAAATATACTGTTAACAATCATTTCAATAAGTGAAGTAAATGTTTTTTTATAATCATATATACAAAAAGTTAAAAATGTTTGTTTGAATGTTTTTTCGCTATTTACGGCCGTAGGACTCAGAGAAAGAAAAATAAATATGCAAAAATTTATCTAATTTCCCAACTTAAAATGTTATTATTTTGAAAATTTGTTAAAACTTTCCAAAGAGAAGCTGTGGTAGTAGGAGTACTTAGTAATTGTTTTATAGGGAGTCAGGGATCAAAGATAGGGCTTTTCATCTCATTGCAATGTTGTTCCTTTACGGGTTTTCTATCTTTTGTATATTACAAATGTTCAAAAATATCAGAATTGTGATCTGTTCACTGGTATAATTTAAATAGTAAAAAGTTAGGATGTTTGCTTGTCATTAATAAACGTAAAAGTTAAAGTCAAACTTTAAAATCAAACTGTTCATTGAGCAGATTTATACTATAGTAAGATATATCTATTAATTGTCTGATGAAATGCTCGTTTAATATATTTGTCTATTGATATCTTTGTTTTAATAGATGCTCGTTTGATGGAGTTTATTTGGATATTTCCAGTAAAATAATGAATGACATTGAGAGTACGAAAGTTTTTATTAGAAAACTTCACCCTAAACCTAATTATAATTAGCTAGATAATAATTAAGATATGTGCAATACACCTACATATTATAATAGAATTTAATCTTTATTATAGACTTGACAGAGATCAATATAGATCACATTAATATGTAATTATAATCATTAGGAAATCCTTAAAATCAGTAACATTTTAAAAATAACTATTGTAGTTGAATATATATAACTTTAGATTTAGTCGAGATCGGCAGATTAGATTAAATTTAGTTTTAGTTTGGTTACAATAGGGCTAATTTAAATTACGATGCATTGGAATCATATTGCGTTCCTAATATGGTAATAATTCAACTGTCCATCTGCGCTATAATCTCACACCGCTCTCTAATGAATTGACATTGATTTATCGAAGTCAAATGCGCTTATAATAGAGTAATTAAATTCTGGCGTATGCCATAATTGTGCAATTAATAGTTTGCCGCCGAAGACAACGCCCTCCGTCTCAGACAGTGGTGGTGGAGCTGCTAGTTGGCACTGGCAGCTTCTCAAGCCCGGCACAACGGGCGCCACCCACCGTCGGCGGCGCCGCCGCCACAAAAGCACCGGTTGCACAATTACAAAACAAAGACGCAGCGCTAGTTATTCTATCCCCGGGCACAGCGTCCTTAACATGTGCACGCTCCAAGACTATTTTCATAATTACCTGCGCAATTACAAAAATCCACACTTAATTAAACACTAATTGCATTTCTAGAATCAATATATTTTAGCATGTTGCGTTAACTAGAATGGTTATTTTATACATTCTATGTTTATTAGCAGCATGTTACTGCAATGGAAAATAAAAACACAAAAAAGTTGCAGTTTCTGTCTCGCACTGTATTTGCATGAACAGTTTAATAAATGCAGCGCACGTTGTCGCTACTGCATTCTGAAATTAACCCCAGAACGCTGAACAAAATTGCAAATAACGATCCGTTTAATAATGCAAAAGATGCGCGCGTGCACTTACAGCGCATGGCTAATAAATTCTCGTTAAAAATTACTTAAATATTCTGTATTTTCAAACTTCTTGTTGTGTATATTCTATCGGTGTGCGTCGGCATACCCTATCATTCTGTTTGTTTTTTCTACTTGGAGTTAATTGCTAGTTTATGATGTTGCAATGTTAATGTTGAAATATTATTATTGTTGTGATGGGCTAATTTTATTTTAATGCATTATAATACATTAGATTGAGATAATACATGATTGACATTAATATGGGTAATTGTCACAGCTAAGATTAAAATGATTGGCTAGATTAGATTACGATACATTAAATAACATTAGGTGATATTGAGTTTTATTGGAAATCTAAAGGAAAGTAGCCGAAATTGAACCGTTGTCTTGAATGGACCACCATCATTACTTGAAAACTGTAATATAAAGTGTTCTTAATATAGTGTTCTAAGTGTTCTAATCTCTGAAGAACATGATATAATAAATTCAGCTCACTTTTAAGGGAAACACAGCGGATTGTGGTAATTTTTTGTTTACAAACTAGTTCTTTTCATTGCGTGTTGAGGAAGTAAGAAGTAAGTAATCGATGAAATAATTATATCTCTGGACATTTAATGTATTCTTCTATAATTGTTTAAAATAATCTTATAGTTATTAGTTCTATATAAATTAATATAAGACAAATTAAATTAAGTCAAAGTTGCTTATTTTGGACCACGTGCTCAAATTGGACTGAGTACAGTAATTGACAAAGTAATGAGTCTAAGCCAATGCCGATGTAGTAAGCGACAGTGAAGACAGTGTCAAACTATAAAAATCAAAAGTTTTAAAAATACTCACTAAGAAGTGTTTTTGCTTCCAATACTGAATCCACTTCCAGAAATATCAAGTTAGAGGAAGAAAAAGAAGCAGACATGGTCCGGTGCCACAAATGTCACATTTTGGTAATCTTGTGATTCCAAATATCAGAAAATATAATTCTTTGAAGCAGGGTTGCTTTTATTGGACCATAAACATAAAATGCTTGTACCTTTTATACCTTATTATAGTGGGCCATCCATGTTTTAAATTGTTTTGAAATTGATTACATTTACGTGGGATTATATTATATACCGATGGTGGTGGCACAATTCTTATTTTTAATTACGATTTATATGCAAGAGAGTTATAATTATCCAAAATATGCTAAATAGATTAAAAAGTTAATACTTAACAACTACATGCAATTAAAATATCAATTTACAAATTATGAAATAAACACTTCATTGAAAAACAATAAATGCACACCATATCTCCCAGCAATAACATGCACCCTGTAGAGTCAATTTGTTAGCATTTAATTAATCTACTAGACAACCACACTTTGCGTGAATTAACTATTATTCCAAATTATTACGCAATTCCGCATGAAAAGCAGCAGCAAACGCCGCGCCACCAAAGCCGGCTAAATTTAATGTTTACCAAATCTCCCGTCGGCGCAACGCAGTTGTTGTGTGCATTTGATTAAAATCCTATTTATTTGATGTTTGAGTGCACAGAACATGCGTAATTACCTTCAAAACTACCACATTCACTAATTTTTGACGTATTTGATTTAGATGCACCACCGTCAATTACCGTAATGCATTGTTATTTATTATAAGGTTTTTGAAATTTTTATGTAGGTTTAATTATTAAGGCTCCGGAGATTGATAAAAGCATTTTAGAAAATTTTGTGCACTGCAGAACTTTTGAATTATCTAGCCAAAAATGATGCAATCTATTAGACCGCCACGAGGATATTCTCCGCATTTTCCAGGGGAAAATGTAAGGAAGTTGCTGGATACCAGCGTACACATCTGGATGTGAAATATTTACAGCTTACCGCGGCTATAAAGCTTCCAACATCGGGGGTTTCGTAGGTTCCTATGAGTAGAAATACTTGGTGTTTCTTCATATTCATAAATTTTTACTCCACTTTAATTAATGGTAAAATATATAATATTTATCAATTCGGTTATCAAGTCATATTTAATATCAAAATTAAGTTGAATATTAAATTTTTCTAAAACGATATAATCAATTTTTCAAATGTTAAAATCCGTAAGATTGAATTTCTAGAAACCTCCTTGTTGGCCTCAGATGTGTCATGCATCGACAACTCCGGAGTTGATTGTGATCATTTACTCTTTTTGGTTAATAAAACCAGATAATCCTTGCTTTTCCTTGGTTATAGCAACACTTGGTGGACATTTTGAGGGTCTAGAACTTCTTTCTTTTCGTCGTGGTCATATCTAATGCTCTTCCAACCATCCAATCCCTGCAACTCTATTTGTGCTTCTGATAAATCTCATCTCGAACAAAGAATCATTTCAACATTATGGCACTTTTTTTCCTACTTAAATCGGGGTTATGCGAAGAATAGGAAAAAAAGTTGCACAGTCTTTGGGTGTAGACTTTTATACGTATATTTATAAAGATGTGAAGGACATTGCGTGCGTTTCTATTTCTATTTTGTTATTTGTTATTATTACCCCTCGAAACTTTTTGTCTTGGATGCGTCTATTGTTGCCATCGGAAATAGAAAATACAAAACCTAGAAAACTTTCTCTTGCCAAATTCATCTCTATTTCTTCCTTTCTGTATTGTATACTCCCCTTTCTCGAAAGAAGAGAATTTCCAATTTCCTTTGCGTGCTAAATAACTGAAATCCTGTTTTGTTTGTTTGCAAACCGACGCAAACAATGCACGCGCTTTGGTATAGAATTTATTTATTTACTCAACACGCGCATACGTGTGTCTTTCCTGCTTGCAGATACAATTGGCGTTCGACTTCTTCACGCTGGAAAGGCCGAACGACTGCGAGAGCAACTTCCTTGATGTGTTCTCGGATCGCACCGATTATCCAGCGCGCGAGAAGAACTTCTGTGGTTCAATTGCAGACACGGTAACGTCGAAGCACAGCGTCATGTTTATACGCTTCTTCGCCGAGCAGCGGGCAAGCAAATCTACATTCAAGACAACCTTCACAGCATTCAGAGATGAAAAACCAAGTAAGTAATTGAAATAGACATAAAAACATAAAATAATCTACCTCCTAACCGTATTTTTCGCTGTTCTAACAGTATTTGAGCCCTCACTGAACCCTAATGATTATTATATTTGTAACAGTTGCTATTAATTTTATTCGTTTTATTGGTTGCATCTACTTTGTAGTCCACACACGCGTGTGTTTATATCCAGCAAACCTAGCCTAATCGCGTCAAGCACGTACGGCTATGGGAGGCGGGGCGGGGGTTTCAAGCCCCAAAAGCCACAATAACCGCCATCGCCGCCAACTATAGCCAGTTAAATGCCATAAACGGCTTTCTGCGCTGTGTGCCGCTTGACTTGCTATCTCTCCCAATAAGAGTAATTTCCTGCTCAACCAAGGGGAATCTCCTCGCACGATTCTCTAGCACACTTGTGCAATTCGCGAAAGATATAAAATTTGGTCTACCATTAAGTTGCCATTAAGACGTTATTAATACTTTTTCCCGGATTATAGATATTAGTTTGGTTATTGTCAGTACAATTGTCTCGATGTTTAGATGCCGACTGCAAAGCCGACGAATTCAATTGTGACGACGCCACCTGCATTTCAATAGATCTCAAGTGTAACGGTCGCTTCAATTGTAAATTTCGATACGACGAAGAAGACTGTGATGTAAGTACTTACCACTATTACATACTGACCAACATGTACAAAAATAACGATTAAATCTAACTACACGGCGAAACTAACTTCTACAACAATTCTGACATACGCTCAACATATTCTATTGAGTAATAATAACTAACTTACCAACTAAATTACTCTTAATCTTAATTTTATTTCATATATACCACAACATATTTTTAATCTAATATTAATCTTAAATCAACCTAAAAACATTATAACGTACAAATATACCTCTTCTCCAATTCATAAAACGTTCTAGAATACACTTAAGATTTCACTAACTATGCCATTAAAATATAAAACTTTCTTAAATACTCTAGATTCTAATTATGCTAAAATAATGTGCATATGTCCATAATCTCAAATTTCTTATCTTCAAAAGTTTTTAGTGTCTCTAAAATTTATAGCGTTTCTTGTTAAAACAAAACTAGCAGAAGTCGTGTCCTAATCGTAAAGTTTTTACCACCACTACGTCACATCTTTAATATTTATGTAATAGATTTTCAAAATCGGAATGACCAAGTTTTTGAAAGTGCGCTGCACGTGGCATATTGTAGTGCAAGTCAAAGAGGCGCAGGCGGTGCGGTAATATCATAACGAGCAGAAACGAATTACGTCGAATATGTTAAAGTCTCATTACGCAAAGCTCCGCACATGGGGGCGGCGGCGGCGTCAGCGGCGAGCGGCGTAAAATATAAAATATCTCGGCGCAGCGATCATTATACAGTTCATATTACGTCGCTTATCATCGTTAATTATGCCATAATGGACGCATGCAAGACGCACACAAGAGCTTGAATTTTCTATAAGCAGATAAAATTTCCAACAAAACAGAAGTCTGTATTGTTTAATTTTTGGTTTATTGTTTGCAGCAATGGTGCAGTTTTAACGATATTCAGTATTAATTCGCAAAAGAACCATAAATTAATTTGATGTTTAAATAAAACAATTGAGATGGAATTTATGATTCGATTAAATTTTTATTCTCATTTTCACAATTAAATTTGTTTATGTCAGCAAACATTATATTTTTATAGTAAATATTTTATTATGCATTTAATTATAGCATAACAACATTTAATTTATATAACTTTCCAATTTAATCCTTACCAATTTAATATTAATCATTAATCTGTAGTTAAATCCAAAACAAAACCCAACCTTAAATACACTCGGAAACTGAATAATATTTACCTAGCTTAATACAAAATATAACACAATATACATTTTAAAACGTTTGTATAAATGTTGTCTTTTTCCTATTATTTATTGTACATTTTAATTGATTTTAGGCAGGATTGATGGTAAGAAAGCAAGTTATCGCAAATCTTGTTTCAAAAACATAAGGATTTTGTTTCAGTTTAAATTTGTAGAGCTAACCAACTTAATACAACACAGTTAGTTGTATCCGTAGGAGTTTATTAGTTGGTTGAACTAATAAGATTTAGAAAGATCAATTTGGCGTTGGAGTTTTTTTTCCACTGTGATTTAATTAATCCGCAATACTCATCTGTTGAAAGTATGAATTTGCAGGTCCTGAAATTACTAATTCCACTCGACAATAAAAAAGATGAGGGCGAACAGACTATGGCAATGCAGAACCAACCAGAAAATAAAAAATACACGCTGAAAAACAAGTAATACTAATAAAAAGCAGCGCTGACTGCTTTTTTCTATGTTTCATTTTGCGCATCGCGGCTATTTGCGCTTAGTTTTTATTTTTTTACAAGCGCGGTTGCGTCGTTTTTGCAGTACAAAACATGTTTGCCCTCCACTTTTTTACTGTATGTCCTGCTGAAGTAGTTTGTGTCCCATACCGCCACCATCGCGCCGATAGCGGTCGTTTTATTTTTTACAACAAGAAACGTTTTACATGTTTACTTCCGCGCACAAAGCGGTTGAAGGGTTGAAGGAAAAGTGCGCAGCTTTCATCAAATCGTCCAAGTTTGTTGCATTATTTTTACGACAAACACGGCGAAGTTTATGAAAACATGTTTTAGTATTGTCACTGAAAAATTTTAAGTTATATTGTAGGATGTTTCTTGTTGTAGAGTGATTTGACATTTTAGTATTTTTGACTTATTCTTTGGTGTGTGTGGTGTGCTGGTGTGAATAGATTTGTTTTCATTTCCAGAACAGCAAAAAGATGCCATTCAGCGAAAACCATATCATCATTATCATGGTGATATTCTCGTTGATTTTGTCGGGAATGTGCTTCACGTTTTTGTTCAATTGTGTGAAAAAACTCATCAGGGACCATCGAACAATACAGGTAATTTTCCAAACACTGAATGGGTTGATCTGCTGCAATGCCCGGTGATGCATCACGCAAAACTAATTTTCTGTCAGGGACGCAAAAGCCACCGCAATAAAAGTTCACCGTGTCTATAATTTTTCGGTGCGTTGCGGCCATTTGTCATTTTTTATTCGTTTCAATTTTGCGATTTATAGTGCGTCGAGTTTCCGCTACATATATTTTGGTTATAAATGAATTTTTTTTATGTTATGACAGATTAAAATTATTTTGGTTAATTTGAATATTTAGCAATTTTTATGATTAGTGGAATAATAGGTGAAATCTGTTATTTTTAGTGTTGCATATTTTTTATGAAAATAATTCATTTGCAATATGCCATTTAAAACAAGTTAAATAAGAGCTACAATTTGAGGAGTGGTCAACTTCAAATTTTTAATTTAATAAATTAACAGTTTATTAACGTAATATTGTTGTTTTAGAAATGTAGGCTATACTTTCTAAACTAACTTATATCAATCTTCATTTGGTCTTTATTAATATGTTACTAGAGCAATTTTAACAAAGTAAGAAAAAATTGAAATTATGTTGTTCTAAGTTAGATATTTAGGAAAATTACCTAACTTTTCCGGATGTTCGGATAGTTAAGGCTTTTAATTTTGGTAATATTCCAAACTAAGCCCTCCCATTGCATGTGGGAAACTCTCGAGGAAGTTTACCATTGTGCCGAAAGTTAAACGCACACAAGATGAAGCGATTAACTCCAGCGGGAATTCTACGCATGTGTTTGTTGCAGAATTACATCCGAGAGAGCCGCGAGCAGCAGCTGAACGACCTGGGCAAACAGGAGCAGTTCGAAAAGTCGTCGAAGGGGAAAGTCGGAAGCCGGTCACGTTCAGGCAGCACGCACTCGGTGGAGTCGCATCGCTTTCCGGCGAACACGACCCCGTGCTACGTACCCGGCGGCGAGCTGCTGCCGATCCTCATTCGCGCCGAGCACCCCACAAACGGCGACGCCTACAGCAACCACTCGCTGCACCATCATCCGCATCACAATCACCATCATCATCCGCACGGCGGGTCCTTCGATGAGGAGGTGACCCAGCCGCAGCCGGAGATGTGCGACAGCGCGTGTCAGACGCGCGAGAGTCTCTTCACGACCAACGCCTACGGTTCGGATCAGAGCACGCCGAATCACAGCATCACGTCGACGCACTCAAAACCAAGTCCACCGGCACCGTTCAGCACGTTCGGGTACAAAAAAGAGCCAAAGTATCGCGCCGAGGCGAAAATCGAAATGGACGCAATGGCGCCGGGTGCAACCAAGCTCGGAGCAGGACAGCAGGACGGACAGTTACATGATAAACGCCGACCCTACAGCGTGCAGACGACCAAGTCGGCGCCGGATGTCATCGTCACGCACTGACATTTGCCGAACGCCGAGTGGGAGCCGTACAAGCGACGGCATCCTCGGCAGTTCCTGCGCACCCTGTCGAAGACGTTGGCGGATCGAGAAGGCGAGCGCGGCGGCGCCGACGACGAGCTGGTGCACGACGTCACCTGCATCGAAACGCAGACGTACGACGCAGATTTCTACACGTGATACTCGCACTCATTCAATGCAATCGTATCAAAAGTTGTCTCTTCCCACCAAGGGTTTCTTTTCATTTCATTTACAAGAGGAACAAACGGAGCGCGCATACAAGGGACATACTGCAAATTCTAAACTAAATACTAAATTTTATCACAGAAGAAATCCTTTGGTTGTGGCTGAGATACAATCTTACATGGACAAATAATCATTATATGATTGTGTAAACAACAACGCGATTACAGATCTTCATAAATCATCTTGTACATTACTAATTAGATTGGAATGCTCTACTTGAATATTGCAACATAATTTTTTTATACATTTTGTATTTTAATAGCCTATGATTGGAATTAATTTAAAAAATATAGTCTGTTTTATATATTCATATAGATATTAGAATAATAGAATTAATTACTTTTATTGTATTAACTTTCCATCATTCTGTTTCCTCTCTAAAACAGCATATATATTATAACCAATAACAGATGAGCATTTCAATCTAATTTGCAAATATGTCAAACCAATCTCAATTCATATTAACAAATACATTTGCATTTTATACCGTTAAACACTAATGAACCACATAAAAACAACGGTATTGATACAACTCGACATAACCGCAAACAAGCGCAACCAAAAACAACTTTCATTCAACCAAAAAAGTTGGAAATCGCCCAACCGCATGCGTGAAGCAGATATCACATGAAATCAAAGTATTTTTATATAGGTTTTGAATTGTTGTTATACGTTGTTTGTAATTCTAATAGGACCATTTTGAATAAACGCACCGGCGGCATTAATTCGGTCATTTGCGTTTAAATGCGCAACGCCGTAATTATCGCTCATCGGACGTATTTGCGCATCAAATTTATCGCGGCATTAAGCACTCCGCGAATGCGTGTGTCGCCCGCGTGCGAGAATAACCATATTCGATTGAACATTGATTCAGTTAACTTTCATGCGCGATTATGACGACATTTCCCATTTTCCAGCTCCTCCGTGCAAACGCAAACCCACTGTGTGATATACTCATTCGACATTATCATTTCACGCCACTTCTCTGAATATTGTAATAACGGGACGCGATATATTGGCTTTAAAAATGTGAAACCATTTTGTTATTGTATCGTTGCGCTGAGCGCGACTGCATTCAAATATTTAGAACGAAATTATTATGAATTATATATGATATAAACAACTTACAACTTACGTATGTAAAGCATCATCAGCGTCAATTTCGTTGAGTACGATGAACAAACACTGTATATATGTAATTTAACTAACTGTATAAAAAACTATTGCAAAAATTATACTTTTATTATTATGTCATTTTACCTTGTTACGGTTATATTTTATAAGCATCAAGATATTATTGATTACTAACATAATTTAATTATTATTTAATATGTAATTATTCTTTCTCTATGGAAATTATTTTATTTATTGTCAAAACATTGAGATTTTTCAGTGCCGTTCAGTTATAGGCTAGTCGACCATGTTTAATATTTATTATATTAAGGGTATTTTTCTTTATGGAAAAAGTTAGAATATGTTTGGGTAATTTATTTACTTTGCTGATTTAAATTTATTGATTTACAATTTCAAAAAGAAAGCGGGTACCCAATAACATAAATATAAATCAAAACTTGAAATACCATTAAAACCTGACTTCATAGTAACCTGATATCAATCATAATCTAGGTTTTTTGTCTAACATTTGACACTTTGACATCTGGTATTTTTATCACTTTCTTTGATTTTACGACTATAACAACATAGCACAGAGAGTAAATTCTAATTAAAACTGAAATAAGTATGAACTAAATTATTCAAAGTTTCTTTTATGTGTCTAAAAGATTGCAGTATAAAATAATATATAACATAATACATAATACAAACTATAAATTTTATACTCCGTAATATATTTATAACGCATACTCATTGCGTTTTTTAAAATTATTTCTCACGTAATATTCAAAACTTACTTTGTTAAATTGGTTGTCTAAGTTGCAGAAACGAGTTGATCAAATTTTGCTAATCTTGCCTCTTAAGATACATAAATCACACACTTATAATTATTGCACAATTCCGTATAAAATTTTCCTGTACAATGAGTGAGAATATTGTTTTTAGTTGCGTAATAGCTTTGCAATTAATGTTTTAAGTTTTCAAAGTAAACTATCTTGTAAATTTGATGTTTGTTTTCAAAAATCAATTGACTGCTTTCTTTCTATAAAAAAATAAAACGGTTTGTGGCAAACACTTTGCTTTGTTTTTCTATATTTATTTTTTTAGTAAAATTTGGAATAATTTGGAATGTTAAAATTAATTAAATAAATCCTCAAATCTAACAGTTATATTATAATCTTTATATCCTTTTTTATAATTTAACATAGACACTATTGTTTCCTAAAAAACTTGATATATTACAAGTGTCTAAGGTATTTGAATATTTCAAAGAAGAGTAATTCTTAGATTTAACGGTTATTTAAAAATGCCATGCAAAAATAACTGTCATCGTAAGAACATAACATGATATATTTGCATATTAGTAGATGCTAAATTGGAGTTACTTTTTCAATGAAATTTATAATAAACAAACACCGCACACTGTTGGCGATACTTTGGCAACAAACATCGAAGGATATTATCCATAGATCAGATATTTGGGTTTCCTCTTATTGGTGTTGATATATTTATGTAATGTTGATATATTTTGCGTCATCTTTATTAGAATATAAAAAATATAAAACAGATAGTAAAGCTTTTAATATAAAAAACGTTTTAATTTTTTTTAAACGTACAACATAATAAATTTGTCTCTGTAGTATTAATCCTTT
>JAODGA020013781.1:0-24169 GCA_027574885.2 Drusilla canaliculata | reverse complement strand
TTGTTATATACAAAAGATAGATAACCCTTAATGGAACAACATTGCAATGAGATGAAAAGCCCTATCTCTGATCCCTGATCTTCTATAAGACAATTACTAATTACTTCTACCATCACAGCACGTCGTTGGAAGGTTTTTACAATTTTTCAAGATAGTAACATGCTAAGTTGGTAAATTCGATAATTTTATTTGCATATTTATTTTATTTCTTCCATGAGTCCTACGGCCGTGAAAAGCGAACAAACATCCAAACATTTTTAGCTTTTTATATATATGATAAACATATTAAAGTTAATGAAAGTTAAGTTCACAAAGTCCTTTCTAACTTTTATATCTGATTCAATTAAAATATCTATGACAACTAATCTATTACAACCAAAACTAATCTAACCTAATATGAATGATTTTAGTTGTGCTTGCATAACCTTAAATGTATATCTGAATTTTCATTAATTAGTCTGTGTAAATATTGCACAATTTGCAAAGAAATTAGTCACTAATAAAATGGTTGCAATAATTGTATAACTCCGCAATTAGCGATATTTTCTCGCTACATTTACGCTCCTGCACTCGACGATCTTAGGCATCTGGGTACGTGTTGTCGTAATTAGTTTTATATGTCAATGTCGTTTCGTTGCAGCACGCTTAACTCCACGCGTTTGCTAAAAAAGTTAAGATACAAGAACAAACACCCATGACAAGTACGTAATTGATTAAGATTAATAAACTTAAAAACGTTTTTGTATAATAGAAAAATTGTGGTGAGCAGCAATTAGTTAAATTCAAATACAAATCACCAACCAAGTGTTTTGAATACTACTTAATACAATTTTTGTATTTAAAACGTGGTCGAATTTTCATTTCAATTAGTTAAATTGTTAAGCATGCATGCGTTGCGCGCAAAATTAACGCAAACTTGAAACAAAATCAGTTTAAACACAGTTGCAATAGTTGCGCAATATTCTTAGCGACAATTTCGCAATCAGTCTGTGTGTTTGTGTTACAAAATAGCAAACACAACTTTTGTTCTAATAATATTCAAGTGTGCGCTAAAACTTGAAATAAACTGATAATAGGTGCGTTTAACGCGAGCGTTCGCAGAATGGGCCATGTGTTAAGTGCTGCGCGAAAGCAAAACGCATGTTTTACTTATTAACAAAACACATTTACGACATGATGGCATCTTTTATTGAATCCATTACATATTTAATTAAGGACAGTGTAAAATACGCTCCGCCATTGTATGATTTGCATACGAGGACGGGGATCTGCTGCCGCCGCCGACGGCGGTTTGGTGCGCGGTGAGAGTGGGTCTCGCAAATTCGATTCACACTGTGCACTACAACGGCGGCGGCATTTTGCAACAACCGCCACCTACTTAAATTGACCCTTTCTGAGCGCTTAATTGTAAACAATTGCAAGCGCAAAACCGCAGAGATACACTAGCTCTAGGAGCGGTCTGCCGGAATCTTCCCAGAATACACTGAAACCGTCTGCAATCGCCGAATTTATTGATAAAGACGCAAAATTAAACCGAATTTAATCAACTGAATCAAAAATATCTGATATTATGTGGTATATATGTTTATCAAGAGTGAAAATCATTCCGTATAGGCTGTAATAGTACTTTTTCCACGAAATGCACGAAAACCTGAGGGTCACGCTCAACAGTTACGTTATGATGTCATATCATCACAAGTGACGTTATGATATCAATCCGCTTGTTTGTAAAAGCCGTGGTATGTTTGTTTGCCTACTATGCGCACGCGCAGTACTTGCATGCATCCAGGTGCGTTCCACTTAGTGCTCACAACACTCAATAAAAAGATTCGTATAATTATGAAAATTATGAAATTAACTAGAAAGAAACTAGTTGATACTTTTTACATTTGCCTACTTATCAAGCCCATTTTTGCTTAACTCGTCCGAAAGATCACTTCACACAGGTCTGAGCATCTTTTAAGAACATTGAGACAATCGCATTACTATTTTCACTTCTTATTTTTTCAACTCGTTGGGAAAAGAATTTTTAGCGACTTAAGTACGTGCTATTTCTTCGTTTATTGATGGGTTATACGTCACTTTCGGGCAAGATATGCGAAAAATTAATTTGTTTGTCTTGAAACTCGGACGTGGTCCTTGGAATATTTGAGTCGTTAATGCGAATAACTTCGCCTACCCCTTTTCTTCGCGCGTAGATATTAAACCCTGGAAACATAATAATTCTAAATTGTTTAGCAAGTTAACGCACCATTAAACCGACGCCCCCGCGCTCTCGACTCGCACCCAACCCTCGCGCCTTTTGGTCATAATAAGGCTGCAACGAGCGACGCGATGAGGACGTAAATGTTTCCGAGTGTAAATGAGGGGCGGTCGAGCGGTGGTGCAAACAAGCCTGCGGGGCGCGCACGATGATGTCTCCTTCACTCTGTAATTACTGCGTTTATTCACTTCACAATAATAGAATAAAGTTTTAATGGATTTTAAAATACGGAAAATAGCATTTTGCCGCGAGACTGAACGCGAGAAACTGCAATGTAGAAATAAGCAAAGATGTATATGGTAGCGACATCTATACATGAAAACAACAACTTTATTATAAGTTTAGATAGATTTATTACAATATTGAAATCATCAATCTAAGTTATCTAAGTATTCTACAATCATTGATGTTTTAATATTTTTTGACATTCAAGGCAAAATGCAATGTTTTTATAGGCATATACAAGTTTTTTACAAATTAAATCGAGATATCAATCTAGACATCGTTTTGTTCATATCAAGAGTGTAAATTGAATCATAAGAAACTAAATTTAGTACTGAATATCATTTCGCACCGGTTGCTAGGCAACGAGTGCAATATGAATATTTCGTGTTCGGTCTGCTTTTTTTGATAACAAAAACTAAAGTGGTTTAAACAATATAACGCTAAACAACAATTGTCATCAGTTTGTAACAGTTTGTGCATTATAAATAATTTCGTAGTTATTTCCAAGAAATCAGGTAATAAATGCATATTTATTTTTATAATTGTCGTCGTAGAAATATTATAGTATGCAACTCACACAAAATAGCAATTTTACACTCGTTTGAATTGCAACCCTTGCCTTCGGTTCGTGCCGCAAACTTTCAAACACGTGCAAAATGTGCATCATTTTCTGCTCGTAGCATAATATATTTATAAATATTTTCTTGCAACATCAGTTTCAACTGCCAAATATATACTTGTGACGTGTTGCTCCATCATGCACATATCTCTAGGTCTAGTTTCAATCTATTAGATATAAAAATAGATTGAGGCTCTTTTTTCTTTTTATTTTCTCTTTTTTAATTGTTGTTTTTACTATTGGTTGCTTTCTAAAATCGTCAAAATTAGTTATGCTGCAATTAATAAAAAAAATACGTATGATGTAAGCGGGAGCGGAAAACATCACTCTCTCTAAAGCGCAATGACAAATTATTTTTGCGCAAATCTACATGTTCCTGGCCGATTTGCAAAATCCTTTACCGTAGTCCCAGCTCGGAACGCGCATGATCCTTGATGTTTTAATGCGTTTAATATGAGTCAGCCGTTAATCTTGCGCCTGGAACGTAATTAAAACTATAAACAACGCGAAAACAACCAATGTGGGACTCGGTGCGGCTCTAAACGTCATACGAAGGACTTCCTCCAACTAGTCCGCCGGCTGTAGGTCGTAGCCTACGCCTACGCCTACACGAGTAACAATGTTGCGTATGCGGATGCTGGGGGTGGTGCGAAGTCGAGGCACTCGTCACTTAATATCTGCGCGAGCCTTAGAGCATGATGATGCCACTGATTCCCGTATATTAAAACATCACCGCCCGAACTGTTGATGTAGACATTGGGTTCGCAAGACATTAAAGCAAGTGCTTATTTACCCCTACGTGCCGGGTTGGTAGCAGTATGGCATATGGGACAAACCCGAATTACGCTCCATTCGGTTCAGTGTAGTATCTAATAGGCAAATTAAAACTTTTCAAATAGGAAACATGTCATGATCACCATTTAATAACGAATGTCTATAACAATGTTTAAAAGCATTTGGCACATTATTAGAGTTTTCGCGTGCCTGTCATTGTTCAAAATTTAATTAAGTTGAGAACCCATTAGCTCAATATAGGTAACATAATTTACAGCATAATTAAAAAATCATGTTGGTCCACTAAATATACATATATTTCTGTAGGATTTTCATTAATACATATTTTATATTTATAAAACATCGATAAATATATATATATTCTGAAATATTTAAAATTGATAAATTGATAATTTGATCATTTAATTATATAATTATATAATTGTTATATATCTTTTTGAGGAAAGTGCATAGTGATCGATTACATAGACAATCGAGATAGTCATCAAATAATCACATAAAGTCAACAATAAGAATGAAGACTTACTTTGGCCAGAAGAACGAGTTAAATTGACAATCGATCCAATATTTTACAATATGCACTGAATATTAGAAATACTAAATGTTATAATACTTGAAACTCCAGTCTTTCAATAATTTAAAGTGTTTGCAGTCTTTTGACAGTATTGTATAGTTTTGTGTATCCAAATTCGAAACATGGATGAAAAGTTGCAGAATGGTAAATATTTAGACAGTTAAAATAGTCGTCAATTCTGGCTTTACATCAATTGGTTAATATGTTGGACTTAGACCGAGGTGCAAGAATTTGAACAGAAGATGTTCAATTCTTACAAGCGCAACCGAAGGATCTTAACTCAGCTCCGTATCTGTGTCAAAAGCATTTTCGCAACGATTCATTTTTCGCATTTCCATCGATTTCCATAATTTCGAGTACAGTAAATTCACTCCTTCATTCCATTTGCATTTCCTACCTGATTTTCTTCATCGTCTTCAGCGCCTTTCTCGCGCGTAGATTTGTAATCGCCCGGCGGATCTGCGCTCGGCGAATTTAAGGGCTGCGCTTCGATAACATCATTATAGTCAGCGCGATTCCAAGACTGTTCTTCGCCGCTGGCGAACATTACGTAGACGAGAATTTCAATCAAGTACAATATAATCGTCGTCCAGAAAATGATGCGCCAGGAGCGCAGCGAAGGCTGTGAGTAAAAATGACGAAATTAAGTTTTACCTGCAAATTGCTGCCATTGAACATGTTCAACTTACATCATTTTGCGTTAAGCGTCCCACGAAGAGCGGCACAATGATGCCGGGGATTGTAGCAGCAGTGTTGGTAATGGCCATGAGCGTGCCAGCAAAATTCGGCGCAATGTCGATGTGGTTGGAGAGGAATCCGCAGAACATTCCGCCGATGAAAGTCACCGCCACGCTCATCATGATGATAACAACATATTGCATGCATGCGAAATAAATCATTGCAAGAAAGCACAGCATGGGAATGAAGCTAGCAGCAAATGTGGCCGATTTACGTGCACATGTCGTGTCGATGATCTTCCGCGAGCGTAGGTTGTCCAAAGTTCGACTCAGCACCAAGCTGTAGAGCATCATAAGCAAGAAGGGCGCCGCAATCACTATCGAATTTGATGTGATGTGGAACTTCTGCACCGCCTTCATATAACTGGGAAGTTCGATTAAGATCACATACCAACCCCAGTTGTTACACACATGCGCAACAAGAATGGCCCAGAATGGAGCAGATGTGAAAACAGATTTCCATGGTACCCGCATCTTCTGCAAAGTAACATATTCGTATACAGCTGGAACAACTGGGTAATGGATTTGCAACTAACTTTGGAGTTCTTCATTTCATTGCCAAGGGTCTCTGTAAGAAAACGACGTTCGTCCTCGTCAATGAAGACTTGCTCATCGGGAGTATCAGCCACCATCAATGCCCAAAGCACCAACCATATGCCACTTACGCTACCCATCACGTAGAATACGCTCTCCCAGCCGAAAGTGTACGATAGAATACCGGTGAGAATCATACTGACAACGGTACCAGCTGAGGTGCCCGTGTATACAAGACTGATCATCACGCTGCGTTCCCCAGGCGGAGCCCAATGCGCTAGCAGGACATGCATTGCGGGGAAGGTCATACCACCACCAATCCCTTCCAAAATGCGCATAAGCAACATGCAGCCAAAATGAAGTTTAGCTGCCACCGGCGTGCACAGAGTGCTGGCGATATTGATTGCAACGGCAAAAAACATCACCCACTTGGCACTGAAGAGTTCCGCAATGCGTCCGCCCGGAATCTGCGCTAGAATGTACCCCCAAAAGTAAGAGCTGAGCATGGTGCCCTGCATTGTACCCGGCCACTCAAAGGGACCATCCTTAAAATTCAACCCGTAAATATTGGACCGGTAGCTTACTGAAAAGACATACTTGTTGCTTCCGGAAGGTGATGTTACCGCCTTCGTCGATGTTG
Organism: Drusilla canaliculata; assembly: GCA_027574885.2. Taxonomy (NCBI): domain Eukaryota; kingdom Metazoa; phylum Arthropoda; class Insecta; order Coleoptera; family Staphylinidae; genus Drusilla; species Drusilla canaliculata. Next base: position 17,782 of record JAODGA020013781.1, on the reverse strand, counting down.
CAGGTGTCGCCTTCATTCGCATTCATTGCCCCACTGAGGCTGGCGTCGAATGAAACCGCCGTATGGTTAACCATGCTGAGAATGGCGACGCTGAGGTTTACCTTGAGGCCGTAGACGATCGCCATTCCCAACGAGCCCAAGAGAGCCAGTAGGTAACGCGCCGTCATGAAACCTGAAAACACACGCATATACCTTAGTTGCATACTTGTTGCTTCTTCGCAGCCACTTGTGCCGATAATGTTTGTGCTTACTACCGAACAGATTGCCGCGAGCTGGTTTCGCCTCACTCATTGCTTCCGGTTGCTGTTGCTTTACGATGTCTGGAACGTACGCCTATAATCATCAGAACGTGTCAGATGGACCCGGCCATATGGCGCAATTGTGCTACCAACTTTTGTGATACTTGATTGCGACTCGCGAACCGCACACTCAAAAAACTTCCGCGTACCCGAAAACTGGCTTACGGAGAAAGAAAACTTCCGTGAGAAAGGGACACGTTAAAAGACTATTTGCATTCGAATCATTGGCGGAGGTGCCGTGCTAACGACGTCGAGTAATACATGTGCTAGCTGTAGACTGACGGCAACTGGCGGCGGCAATATTGTTAAGCGGGAAAGCCGAGACCAGGGATACACGAGATAGGATCGATAAAATCCCTACTACCATTCAGTACGCTGCGATAAGCACGTACGAGCACAGTGATTTTCAATTAAGAAGTATTTGTATGTCATCAATTATAACTAGTAATATAATATATAATTAAAATATTACCAACCAATTATCAACTAATTTAAATAATCTAAAAGAACTACAACAAAACTATAGTAAAAGATAACATAAATAACTCCTTTGTATACATCACCACTTCAAAGATATATTTCAAGGAGGACGATAAAGGTTCTAATTACAAAAATATATTTTCCAAATTCATCTGCAGATGCCGCAGCACACACGTAATTTTAAACAAACAAGCATGTTAACATTCCTGTCCACATAAGAGATGTGTAAACTGTCCTATTAGTAATACTGCACCATATTTGTTTTCAAAATTAATATACTATATTCAATAATAAATATGTATTTGCATAGAAAAACGAACGTTTACAAAATTCAATAATAATTCAAGGTTTGCAGCAGTTTTGCGCATTATTTCGTATAAAAGTTAAGTTAATGGTATTCAACAATCGCAATTCATTTCATTTCTTATTGACTGCCACCCGTTTAATTGACTTCTTTCAAGTCTTGTCTTAAGTAATATATAATTGAGCTACCTAGATTTTTATATCCACCCTGTCCATGCTCAGGTGATCATTCTAACAATGCAGATATATGGAATGCTATGCATAAAATATTGTTTTTAAATAAAAAGAAGATATGAACGTATAACAATTCTGATATTCATTAATCTGAAATGCAACTGATTGTAACATGATAAAATATGCGCATATTTTAACGATTCAATTAATAGGTTTTGTAGAAAACAAAAATACAAATTTACAAAGTACCACACGGTGGCGGATACCGTATCCCAAAATTAGCTAGTGCCACATTCGGCTTGATTATCAACCTGTGGCTACCAGTGAATCAGTAAATTCTATCAACTAGGATTAAAATCAAATATCTTTGGAACATATTGTAAATATGAATTGCATATAACAAACTTGTCATGTCCAGCATAGAGGGCAAGTTCCGGACAAACGGTTGCCTGCTGCCTGTTGCACGATGCAAGTAAATATCTCATGGATTATAACGTGAATATCAAAATATTGAAGCGATAATGGTCGCGTCTACACGTTCAGACCGGTATCGAGTTCAAGCAGTTGCTTGCAGAGTTCGTAGGTGGAGAAGGACACGGCCACCATTGGAATGGCGCGCATGTAGTTAATCGACATGCCGCGATAGAGGCCCTTGACGATGCCGTGCTCGCGGTAAATGAAGCTGAGCGTCGAGATCATGCCCTTGGCGAAGTGCTTCGTCTCGGGCGACATGAGCGCCAGCTGCATGCGGCGCCGCGTCACGTCCAGCGGATAGCTGACGCTCTGCGCGACGGCGCCCGCCAGCCCGCCGCAGATGAGCTTCGCCGGCAAGAGCAGCACCAGCCCGCCGGTGTTCTGCTTGCACGGCTTGCACGTCCACGCCGGCAGGTACATCATGCAGCCGAACTTCAGGTACTCGAAGCAGTAGAACGAGAGGCCGGCGTACGGCACCATGCCCATGAGTGTCGGCAGAAAGCCGCGGTACAGCGCACGCGCGCCGCCCTCCTCCCGAAAGATGGTGACCGCAGCGTGCGTGATGCCCGTATAAACGTGCTCACCACTGATCTACAATAACAAAAGTATTAACACAGCTAAACGAACAAATTGCCGCCAAGCACGTACTTGAAAGGCAAGGCGAGCGCGAATCGTGTCCAATGGATAGGTCAGCGTGACCGACGTGAGACCGGCGGCGGCACCAGCGAGGAATTTGTCCACATGCGATGCGGGACCAAAGACGCCATGCAGCCACCGTTTGTAGAATTCGAAGGAGGTGAACTGTGTGGCGGCGTACGGAAATATCCGCACCATTTGCGCCCCATTGCCTTTGTAGAGAGCCAGCAGAGATTCGCTTTTGATTATATGGCGGATGCCGGAAAACACGCCATTTCGTTCGTGGTGACGATTGTGAGCTTGTAGAAGAATTTTTACTCGATCCAATGGAGCCACTGTCGTCTTTGATACCATACCAGCAACACCTAGAACAAACAGTGTCATATTAAGTTTACGCGTACCATCATTGCAGTATATATAGTAGAAATCAAATATACGCACATGCTATATATGCATGCAACTATAATTACAAATTCCATACTTATATATACAAAACCCAACTGAATGTCACGTAAAGCATGTGCAAGATCTACGAGATGTGCATGCATATACCACAAGTGTTATTATGCCAATAAACTACCTTGACTGGATAATCACTAATTGCGCACTCATAATTGAAGGCTATATTGCAAGATGTATAGTTAAATACAACTTATGCGTAATTTGGGTTATTTGGTAGTAATTTTCGTGAAATGAAAGTTCGTTAAAAAGCGAAACCAAAATCCCTGCTGAGTAAATGCGTTAAACCTCGCTATTCATCTTAAATTGCCAGCTTTTACGTAAAAACATGTTGTTTTCGCGGTGGTTACACATAACCAGCAGAAGCGACAATGACTTTCTCTTGCATCGCAAAACGTCTGTCCTCATATAAACGTGCTGATGAGTTGCCATTTAGCAATTACGCAGAATCATTATGCCGCTATTAGCACAAACTAACTAGCTCTATAAATAAGTATAAAGTAGACATACCACCAGCCAATAGATTCTTCGCCACGAAGTACACATCCCGGTGATCCACTTGAAGCGCCATACTAGCTTTTTCTTCCAGAATTGAGTAACAAATAAATTCGTTGTTATGTTAACACGATTATATCCATCCAGTCAAGGCAGTGTGAAGACGACTCAGAGAAAGCTGTAAAATAATAAACAAATTAGAAACAAACCCCTTCATGTTTTCTCATCACTGAGTGAATTTTTGTTATTGTCAATACACAAAAGAGGAAAGTTGGAAACAATGCTTTGAATCTTGCGCCCTATATGTGTTTGCAGACAATGGACTGCGCTTGGCGACGTGGTAACCGCCTCACCCAATGAGCAATTTTGAGCACATTTCCTTCTAGTTATGTAAATTTCAAATATTTAGCTTTCTACACACATTCTTCGTGCTCATCTCGGTCACCGCATTGTGAAATTCTTGACGACAGATTTCCTCAACTTATGACACGAGACAACAGATCGTAAAAAAACTCATTTGCACACAACACAATTTAAGCAATAGTTAAATATGCGTGTAATGAACAGAAAATAATGATAAACAGTTTTCACTCGTACTACCGCTGAACAACCTGTCGAAGAGTTCGATGGAAGAAATGTGAAAGTGAATTTTAATGTTTTTCGACGGCATATGGAATGCGTGGCGCGCGGCCATGACTCTGAACCGCCTCCGGTTCACGCATCCTTTGACCACGGATGAGTCGATGATACAACATTGTTGCAGCGCTTTCGTTTACGAATATTTCAACTATGTTTGGGTCCTCGCCGCGCACGTACCGAGAAAGCATTTAAATGTGCGCCTGACATTCCAAGCATATCCGGTTTGCGTGCCGCCTGATTAACGCTCGCCAATCAGCCAAGCCAAACAGTCATAGGTTTTTCTATCGATATCAACTTGATTCGGCTAGGCGCGCATGATTAAAATATCATTAAACAGACCAGTAACGCCAGAGTAATTGTACAGTCACATACTTTATAACTACCTCATGAAATAGCAATCAGAAAAATATATTTATTTATAATCTATTTCAAATTACCCGTTATGGCTAATTTAAAAAACGGCAAATAGAAAAATTACAATATTATGCACATGAAGCGATCATGTTTGAGTTAATTGAATAATTAGGTCCATGCATTTCATCAGATTGTTTACATGCATGACAATTACACGTATTCCTAATAACAATCACACATGTTAAATACTTTTTCAACAAACTAATAACTACAAGTCAATTATAGCAAATTAAAGAAATTGAGGTAATAGGAGCGCAGAACCAATTTCGACTCGTGTAACTTGCGTGTGTTTGAAGCAAAATAAAACTTTCAACGATTTCGATTTTTTACAGTCAAGTAGACTGTGAAAAATCGGAATCCGGCAAGTTTACACCTGCCACAAGTAAGCGCTAGAATTTCATCATTTCACAATTGTTCATTATTGTGGTTAATGAGGCCAGTGTTCGAAATGTATGTATCTAACATCCGATACGATTGAGTCCCATATGAATCTTTCTGGGGTTTTACGGACGTGGGTTAGGGCAATTCAGGTGACGCAAGGTTTGGGTTTGACATCCGGAAATATTCCGCGACGAGTGCGGTAGTGTGTCGTTGCAGGAGGCTGACTCACCTGAATGAAGACGATCGCCGCGGGTAATTCCGTGCGATGCTCAGGTGCACATGGTCGCTCTGCGCGATGCACGTCGAAGACGACGAGCGCTGTCCACGCCGGAAATCACCACACTGGCGCGCACGCGAGCCAGCAACAGAGAGACTACAAGTTGTCTACACGCACGCAAATGCAGCGCGCGGTGGGAACACATCCAGATAATGCACGAAGCACACGCGCGGCGCAACTCTCAACTGCGCGCTTTCTCAGGCATTGCGCTAGTTTTGTCCGGCTGCCCCGCTATTTGCAAATTTGCAATTACCCGCCAATCTTTACGGCGCATGTGATCACCTTGAGCAAAGTGATAACACACTACACCGATAACGCTCCAACCACGTATAAGGACCACCTTATCACCTTTAGGTTATTGCTTTCTATTTCTACAATTCATGCACATTAAGCATGTATAGTTTGAAAAATGTTCGCACATACAGCCGTTGGTTGCTAAACAGCTTATCTGTGGATTTTTAATCTATGATATTCGTAAAATTGTGAAATTGTAAGCAATATTGAACCCAGGTTAAGTGGGTTTACTGTAAACGAAGCTTGGCCTACTTAGAGCTAGAGTGTACCTAATGTGCTTTCGTAAGTCGCATGGAGATGGCTCTGTCAGTATCACGCTGAGTAGTGATGGTATTGATTGTTGAGTAGAATGGTGGGGACGTGCTTGCGGAAAGGTTCGAAGAGGAACCCGACATCTTGCAGTTGGCACATTGGTTTCGACGCCCGTCCGGTTCGTTATTTCGCTATCGCTTGTGGGCCGTGTGTGTGTGGGACCCACACTAGTGGTACACGCACCAGTATGGATGACTTGCATTCGCCTGCACAACTGTTATGTTGAAGGATTGCCGTGGCCAACTTGGGGGCCCACCGACTCGCGTGATCCATCGGCGGACGCACATTCGTACTGCGTACGCGTCTGCATGTTTTGCATGTGCGTTTCGAAACTCGTTCTTGGATTTGGGTGTTGCTGAGGACGTGTGTGCGCTGTGCGCTGCTCTGGTTGGCGTCTAGGACTGGCATCTCTAATGAAGGCGCGTGTAATTTCTAACCGCTGTGCTCATTTCATTGGTGGTCCGGCTGATTAAATTTGCGTTTTGAATGCGTTTATTCGGCATTGCACATTTCCGCCCAGTACGTTTGATGAGCACGTACGTGGTGCGATGCATTCTGCAAGGGTATTGTGTAGTGCTGCTATCTATTCGTTGGGGGAGACCCCTAGGGTATGAAAGGGTTGCCGCGGGTGACTTGAATAGTACGATCCCGAAATAAACGACGGCAATACGTATAGTATAGCTGAAACGAAATCCAATAGTTGGGAGTGTTTTCTGGTTGGAGGAAGCCGGCAAGTATGTCGGGCGTTTATCCGAAATTTCGGCGAAGAGCGCCTTGCCCTTCGAGCTGCTCACGCCAGCGCGCAGTAGTGGGGCCGCCTAAGGTCGTCAAGGGAATTTCATAAACAAAAACATTGCGAGCGCCCCGAAGTGCATGCACAACCGCAACGCACAACGAGATTCGTGTCGGTCGCGCGCGCATACATGACGAACGAGCGCCGCGCTGGGCCGAACGAAAATAAAAAAATAACACGCACACACGAATAACAAAAGAGACGAGTAAAAATTGTCCGACTTACGTGCGCGGCACGGATAGTAGCGACGGCTCTCGCGTTATGTTGGTCGTGCTTGTGCGCCGCGCCGCACCATGCGCGCCATGCGGCTGTGTGCGTGCGTACGCTTTTTCCTCGGGCGCCTCCCCGCGCGCGCGCGCTCACCGCTTGATGGTCGGGGCCGGTGGCGATGTGCGAGAGCGCGCGCGAACAGGCGAGCATGAGATGGCATAAGTGCGGTCACGACGCTTGGCTCTGCTGGCGGCGAGCGCGTGCGAGACGCGCTGCGCCAATCGCACACGCCGCCTATCCTCGTCGCACTGCTGCGCTCCCGTCCCCCACCACTAGCGCAGTGCGCCCCGTGCGACGCGCGCGCTCGCGCGATGGACGTGCCCGCTCGGTCGGCCTCGTCGGTTGCACGGGCGCGCGCATATTCCGCATCGACGACGCCGTCGCTGGCGAAGCCGTAGCGCGCTCCGTCGTCGTCGCGCTTTTAGTCAACGCATACGGCCGATAGGCGGAGCCGCAACGCTTTCGGTATAGTCGACGAAGTCAGTGTGTGTAGTGTGGAGCGAAAATAACGAAGTGAAATGCGCTCGCACGTACAGCGCTCTTCGATGTGCGTCGACGACGAAATTCATTAAATTCACGAAAAAAGCACGCAACGCGCGGCGGCGACGGCCCGTTGCGCTCATCATCAGCATCGCGGGGACGTGCGTTTTTACTGTACGCGGTGTGTGTGTGCGTGCGTGTATGTGCATCGCAGTTGTCGCGCGTACGGAAGTGTTGTAATCGATTCCGCGGCGTTTCGGGCAATCATCAATTGTTTGATCGAGTTTCGTTAGTTTAGTTAGCGCGCGCGGTCGAATCGATTCCGGTTGCTGTGTGCGGTTGTGTGTGCGGCGCGTGTACTGCACAACGCACCGAAGTGAAAACACGTAGATTGTGCGCGGCTAAATATCAGGAGGGAAGGAAGTGTGCTTCTTGGCGTGCGCCAAAAAGTCGTGTGCTAAGCGCAATTTGTTTGCACCTCCCCCGGAGCCGGCAGGGCATCGCTCGCTGGAGGAGTAAAACCAGTGCCGTGTGGATGCCAGCATCAAGCAGAGTGTGTGTGTGTTGTATGTAAAAAATTCACGAAATCAACGAATTGTGGTTGTGTGTGGTGCTGCAGCAGGCACGGCTGCGAGGAATAACGGCGAGCGCGCGATAACGCGACACGTTCTCGCTGGGCGCCGTGTTCGTTTTCGGCGCGCCGCATACAAGTGCATAAGTTGTTTGCGTTTGGGTTGTTTTGGTTTTTGTTTTCGCATTGGTGCGCGGCACGAAAATTGCAGTGCGTCCGGCTTCCGCGTGCGTCCCGCACACGGGGCACACACGCAACTCCTCGTTCGCGTGGCCGCCCGTGGCAGAGGAGACGCGGGCAACGACGACAGCGCGGGGCGTGCGGGCGCGCAGGTGTATTAATTCGCGAGATTGATGCGAGTTTGTGCGCCAAGCATCAGCGGCGACGAGGAGCGCCCAACGGCGGCGGCGGCGGTGGCGGCATCAGCGACACCATGAAGTTGAAGCGGCTGTGTGTTTAGTGTTTGTCGTGTCGCCTGGCAAAAAACAAAATATATCCAATGAGGTGTCAAGGGCACAATGGTCAGAGAGACTAGACACCTTTGGGTCGGAAACTTGCCCGATAATATTCGAGAGGATCGCATACGTGAACATTTCAAACGGTAAGTGCGCCAACGACGACACCTTGTGTGTTTTGAGCGTGAATATGCGTGGATGTGTTGAGTGTGTGTGCGTGCGTATATATGTATGTATGTGTGTGTATCTCTCCGCATCTAGCCACCCGTTCTTTGCGTTCCGTACACCTCGACGCCGTTCTACTATCGGAGCGAAAAACATCGGAGCGCGCGCGCCCGCTGTTGTAAGCCGGCACATGAACGCTCCAATAGCTCAAGCAGCACAACACTGTTCGACCCGGAGAGAAGAGAGCTCTGCGCGCGTGTGTACCGCTGCGAAACTGCGCCACTCATCTGGTCATTTGATGTTGTAATAATGCCTGCGAATGCGCCAACCCACCGTCAATGTGTACGTTTCGCCGAATAGGTGGCCGAAGTTTATTGAAGTGCAAACTTTGTTAGGCAGTTTTTGGCCAAGTTTCCGCGGAGAAATCGAAGGAAGTTGCAAGCTTCACTTCCTCCACCCATAGAAGCGTCGGACATCTCGTAAGACGGCTAAAGGATATCAGTAGATGAATCCTAACGCCTCGTGTCGAGTAGTCTTCCACTCTAAAACATGCTCACCGTGCGCCATCGGCGGTTCTACGCCGTTCAGCGGCCGATGTTTGCAGCTCGACGTGTACGCCCGCGCTTATAAAACGTAGAGCGTACATTACGTCCACACAGCGTACAATGCATACGCCGTTTGGTACGATGCCTCCGCACCCGAATACTCCGTGTACGATTTACAATTGCATCGGGCGAGATGGAAGCGATGCAGCGCGTTGCCGCGAGTGCAGTTACATTATTGGCTTGGGCGAGAAAATGCGGCTTCTCGGACACACGGCTGATGTTGTTGTCCATCGCCGGCGTTTCTGCTCGCTGTGGATTTCTCGTGCGCGCCTCTCCTCGGTGATGCTTTTACGCCGTGCTCGACGCGGACATTCGACGCTTTTGCGAAAGAGACGGTTTGGCTGTTTTATTATTACGCGTGGAACTTAATGGCATGGAAGTTGTACGGTCTATTCCTACGCCGGCTAAGTATAACGTGGACGGTTTATAAAAAGCACACAACCATCCTATCCCGCCGTGTGCAATGCAAGTACGCGCGCAACTTTGCTGCGAGTTGTGTGCGTGCGTGTGTGTGTGTTTGTACGTGGAGAGTCCGCGCTTTGCCCGTTTGGTGCCACGGCGGCTCGATGTTTGCAGCACGGAGAGTACGCGCACCTATACACAGCAGGCTGCTGGCCTGTGTGTACGCTGCCATGCGCTTCGCCAGCAGCGCGAGACACATACACACGATATATGTGCCGGGTCGGTCGCGTGCGTCCCTGTTTCATTTCCCTTCGGTTCGTCAAGTACTACCCGCGTTGTTTTTTCCCTCTCTTTCTCTCTCTCTCTGTCTCTCGTGAAAATACGCCGTGTATTTGAGCCTGCCTGCATCCTTAAATTTGCTACTAAACGCTACAGTTTAACTGGAGCTTTCCTTCATCATTTCTCGATATATGCCGTATTGGAGAATATTGCGTTCGCTTACAGCGGTAGCCTGAGGACAGACACACGCTGAAGGGGACGCGAATGTATGTAGGGTGCTCGGTGCATTTTACCCTCGTTTTATAATTCATGCGCCATTCTGGTGCGTCTCTCGTAAACATGCCCTCTGAGCACATACATTTTCGCCGATGCCTCATGCTTGCCGATTTGGAACCGTTTACAACTATGGATCCCACTGCGTGCTTCTTCGTCCTGGGTGCATTCCCCATGACCTGTGATACATGCGTTGGACGCGTGGAAGCGTCCGCGGTAGGGTGCACCACGCTCACCCTTGGCTGAGCCTGCACCCAACACCTCCTTGTAACTGCTTTAATGTAACCCTTATTGTGGGTAATTTTTGCTCTCTGTAGACCCGGGGGTATATCTGCTGAGTGATAGAGTCGAATATGCGAACAAAAAGCGCCTGTCGCGCCGGGGATCTGCTTTGAGCATTTGCAAAATACGGGCTGATTCCAGCGAATTTTCCATGTAACAGTCTGTTCCAATAGGTTGTTTCTTCTTGTCTATCTCGCAGACGTTGGCAACAACCAGATATACGTAGGTATTCGAATTACATTCCGGCCGAAACCCATGTAGAATTCGGTTATGTAATTTCGGCGCAAATGTATCGAGCTTCGCCTGTTTATTCACTCACACTTTATAAATGTCATGGAGTGAGTAACAGAGCATAACATAAATTAAGGAGTTACTTATACGCATTGATTACCAGCTAGTTCTAATCTTTATACGCGTGCTCTTTTCTCTTATGTTGTTATATTTTTGTCTTGTTTATTTCTATTATTGCGTAATGGTAGTATAATGCCCAATTGCGTCGTCGTTTTGCTTAAGGGTGTTTATAATATAAGCGTAGAATATCAATTGTTCGTCGAATTATGTTTTGCGTACGGTTTATGTAGTCTCCGCGCAATTTTCATTGCTCGGTTTGTCCATTTGCGAATACAATGCCCAGTTTAAACAAAATTTTAATCGAACTCCCTATTATTTATACGATAAACGCAATACGACCCATTGTAATAAACACCATGTTGGCGTTCATCAATTCGCCGATAATCAGCCGATGTTTGATGATTCTCTGCGTGTGTTCGTGTTGCGCGATTACGGACATCTAGTGATATCTTCGTCGGCTCGAATGTTTTTCGCTGCGCGGAGCGGTATCGGGTTTGCGTATTAATTTATATACAATATTGTTCAGTTTCTCGCGCGCGCGAGTAAGCCGAGACTGGCTGATAGAACGCAGTCGCACAGCGGTGATAATGCTGGCGATAACGGGGTGTCGATTGGCGATGGTGGTCACCGGGGGCCATGGCTACGAGTGTCTACCCAGCGAACGAGCGACGTGGAGGATTATGCCAAGGTAACGGGGTTTTGCGTGCGAAAGGTGCACGCATAGACAAAACGAGGCCCCACATCCAACATATTATCATCGTCTAGGAGCGGGACACCCCTTCGAGTGAGCTTCATGCATGCACATATTCACGTAATTCAAGTAATGGCCTACCCAGTACGCAGCGCCGTAATGCATGAGTTTTTGGTATCTATATGGGCGTGCGGCTGCACTATTTTACGTTTCTTTTTTGTCGTGTTATGTCGCCTGCTTAGTTGCTTCGATCATGTGTCATTGCGATCGGAGTAGTCATGTGGTGTGTGGGAAGAGCCGAAGGAACTGTGTGTGAGAAGAGCCCGGTGCACGTCCATTCCGGCGACGCTACGTGGAACCATTTTTTTGGAATATACAGTGCTGGACCTAACGAGTTTGTGTGCGAATGTTTGCTTAATCAGTGCAGTTGTTGTTTGCGAATGATGCATTCACAGATGTTGAAAATCGCCGGCCGCTGGACAGTAAACTATCGAGACGCGATTTTAAATAATACAGTGCGTTGTATCGATCCTGAACGATCCGGACTATTTAAATATTGTGACTTTCGGAGATGATTCACAGTGGTTTGCATAACCCAAACCATCGCCAACTCATTATCGCCCCGTTCGCCATTGATTGTTTACACAATTGATAATTGCGATTGTCTTATTTGAGTTTTGCGTGTGCTTGTTGCATTATAACATTTTTGTGACATTACAGCCAAACGCTGCATCAGAGTTAAATTATCTAAATGGATTATAATAACGTGATAGTGATTATTTTGCTTGATTATTCAGATGATTCTACATATAATAACGATCATCTTCATTGTTTCCATTGCATTTGTGCGTATTTCGATTCCTGCGGTGATGTCCCGAATATGATAAACATTTACGTAATTACATTTCGATGATACTGTAGCTATGATCAACGTTTGATCGCCAAATCAAGTAAGCATTAATTTACTATTGCATTATGCTTCTGGCAGTAACATATTCATCCTGCCAACATGGTGTAGCCGTGGTGTAAAGAAACTGCAAGTTTGCGATGGGTATATTTACGAATTGATACAGCGCGCGTATGTTCGAAATTTAAATACGCATTTCTCATACAATAATTGGGTATGTACCGTGCATTTTACGCTGCCAATTGAAGGTAGGCAGGTATTAATCCAACTTTCCCTTCTGTCGCGCGCGAATGATTCGTGTTGGGCGCTGCCAGAGTGTTTTATAAATTGCTAGAACGCGGCAGTTGCAACTTTTGACCGGTAAACACGAGCTGCGCACGAGCAGATGCTTTATTGTGGCCCCCTTCGAGCAGATGTTTTATACCATAAGCCGTATTTTGACCGCTTGACTCGTTAAATTTCCACGTTTATTTCATATTGCTGCGCCCTAAAACGTGCTTGTAATTAACGATTAATGTGCATTTGAGTGCTATTTTCTTACTTTAACGTCGTTTCTAATAAGATTTTCCTGAAAACTTAGTAAGTCTAGTACAATTTGATCATAAACAGTAATTTTCTGTTCATAACGCTTTTGAATCTTTCACCTGTAGCACTTGAAAACGAAGTTATAGAACGAAAATTTCGAAGAACAAGGGAATATTTTTATATGCATTAAAATTGAAGTGGATTCTATTTATAGTTGTCTTAGCGGTGATCAAGGTTGGAAAATGGAATGTTGGGCAATGAGGAGGGTTGACATTTCCTCGGTTTTTTTGTGATTTGCAGCCGGGTCTGTCATGGGGCGGTTGTGGCGGCTGAAGGGAGCGCGCGGAGGGGCGGCCTGCCTCCGATGCGAGAATAAGTGCATGCAATCGCGCGCGTTTCTTTTTCGCTGCATCGATCGATGCTCGAGCTCTCGACGGAGCAAGCGGGGGGGGCAAGAAAACTGAATACAATAACCGAGAATGGGTTATACGGCGGCGTGTGAGTGAAAATTGCGCGCACAATAAAATTGTCTGCGAACGCCTCTCGCACACTTTGCCGAGACGAGGCTTTGTTTCGGATTGCCCTGCCGCTGCGCGGTTTGCGTGTACCAAACACGTATGCACCCGTTTTCTGTCTGTCATCTGTGTATGTATGTTCAAGTGTATGTGTGGCTGTGTGTTACATTAGCGTCGGGTAAGCGCACGATTCGCAATTTTCTCTCCACGACGCCGACGCATTTGTTCGGCGTCCTAATGGTGCTAATAGCGTCCGCTTTCCAGCCTTGCGGGTGGCGCACTTCGAGCGGCATATCGAGCGCCGGTGCCGAAGAACAATACGCGCGGGGCGCCCCGGTGCAACCTGCGCTCGGTGGTTGGCGGCGGCGGCGGCAGCAAACGGTGGTGCCGTCGGTGTGTAAGCGCACTGCGCATGTTTCGCCGCGCCGCCGGTGGAAAAATCGAGCACGCGGAAACATGTGTGCGCCTTGCGATCGCCGCCGCCGCCTCCTTCGTCGTCGGGGCGGCCGCCCTCGCCCGGTGCAAGGAAATCCGCGTCATTCCCTTCGGCTTTGTTTTCGGAGGGCGCGCGCGCGCGCCGTTCACGGTCGAGCGTTTGCGATACGCGCTCGTTTTTAATCGCCGCCAGTTATTGCTGCTGTGTGTGCAGCACAAGCAACGTGCCACAGAGAGAAGCGCGCACTTTTCGCGCACGCGCGAATTGCAAACCGCGGGTGCTCGCTCGCATGCCGGATTACTACATAATCGCGACCAACACGCGCAAAACGCGACTACCACATGCACAAGACTGCTACGAGCGGCGCCGCGCACACCGAAGAATTGTGGCACATAGTCCATTCACCTCTCTTGCAACACACATAACGTAATCTCCTTCGTGCTCATGTGTATGTGCGTGTAGTATGTGTGTGTTCGCGTGTGCCTATTCCGCGATGGATGGTTTCGTCTCGTTTCGTTCATTTCAATCCTATCTGGTTGCCAGCTGAGGATGTTGTTTGCCGTTCTTTGCCTTCTTTTGCTGTTGCCATTCCCGTCTCGTCCGCCTTGTACGACGCAGCATCTCTCGATTTATTGCAGAGAATATTTGTAGCGCAAACTACATTGGCAGAGGTCAATATTCTCAAATTTGTAAAAAATTGCAATAACTTCCGACTAGCATTTTCCATTTCATAGATATGCAATATAGCGACTCCGAACCGAAATTTTCCAAAATTGCATTTTGAATACTTTTCTCTCATTTATTTATTTTTGTTGTAACATTTATGGCAGTTATATTTCTGATCTAAAAATCTCAACTTTTATGCGCCTCAGCTTCCTTCATTGCTCATGCTCGATCCCTTGCTATTGACGACGCAATAAAACCAATAAAATCGACTTTTTTACTGCGCCCTAAAAAGATTCAATCTTCACGCCGGTCGTGCGTACTGCAGAAATGATGTCTTGTCATTTGTTATTCGCAGACAGTGTGTTCAAATAAGTCGGCTCCAGCTTTGAAATGGAAAACTATTAATGTGTGCAAGAGCGGCGCAATTTCCCGGAGAGTTGCAGAAATCTTCCGGCGAGTGGCTGCGCTGCGAGCTCATTGAAAATGAGAGAGAGAGAGCTCATTTTCAACTCCGTTTTGCTGGCGCTCTGATGCTGTGCGTTCGTAATGACACGTTGAGATAGATAGTTAGTTGGTGTCATTGTGCTACGTAAATATCGCCGCGGCCACCATGTCGATTCGGTAACAGTGCTTGTGTGCGTGCGGGAGTTCTTCCAACATACACACACACACAAACACGACTACCGCAACGCCGTGTGGCTTTGATCATCCAGTTATCCTCATTTAGTTACAAAGCCTAGCTAGATCTCGAATCATGAAAAGTTGTCTTTTATATGCGCAGCGAGTCAAACCGCGTACCGGACTCCGGGAAAGACGACACTGAGCGGCTCGTAGAACCAGTTTTCTTTTCTGCCCGAGGTGGAGGTGATCGCTTCCTTCCATCTACCGAAGTTTTGAGTTGCTTCTGTTTCATGTTGGAATTGCTTTGCCGATGGTTAACAAATTTTTCCAATGTTTAAATAATTTTAGTAATTCCGTCTTTAGCATCATTACTACTTCTTACTGGAACGACCTGCTAAAATACATGGTCACTTAAAACGCTTTCTAAACCAATACTAAAATAAGTGTGAAAAACGAAAATTGATTTTCTGAAAAGAGTAGGACGTCTTTTTGATGCACAACAATTTTGAATGGAAAAATCGTACAATGCACACTAATTAGAGTCGTTTTATATACTTCATTCTGCGCCAACGTCATCTCGGGTTGTCTGAGTAGGTTCGTTAGACTGGCTTCAGTGGCTGCCAGCGATGCGGCCGAGTATTGAATCGGGAAGTAAAAAAAACGCAATTTTCTATAAAACATGTGCATTGCAGCTCATGCCGTGAACGTATGAATGTACCTGTGCATCAACCTACGCTTCTTCTCATATTTAATTTAAAAATTGCCGTTTCTAGGAAATAGGCAATAGAAGCAGTTCTTGCATTATGGCCAGAGTCGATTCAATTTTATGCAAATTTAATTATGCCCTCGAATAACCAAAACAGAGTAATGTGGCCTAGCATAGTGAGGTAGACGACGTCATGCATTCTCTAGTTTTGAAATTTTGTTAGCTATTTCAAAATAATTGTATCGGACACATTCGCGCAGCATAGTATACGTTTTTGTCAACATAAGCCGATTATTCTACGGCGTCATTCCTTGAGTGCGAAACGATTCATGCTACTTACTTTTTCTCTAATCACGCGTGTTTGGGAGTTTCGGCGCGTTTTTTAAAATCAATTATCAGCTTATTGCGCAGTATGTTTCGCAATCGATATGTAACACGGCAACGTTGTTGTTTGCTTATCGATTTTACTATCGTTTCGTTGGTAACATTCGATAATGCTCCTATCGCACGAATCGATGTAACATGATTTATTATTTTACATTAGGAATTTTGATATTGCCAGCGGCACCAATACCTTCTTCATGTACGTACGTTGAAATGCCAGGTGATGATTGTACATCCGAGGGTGTCGGATTCTCTTTGATAGTTATCATTTGCGATTCGTTACAAATCAATGAAATTGCGCAGGAGAAACTAATTACCAGCGATTCGTCGCAAATTAGCGCCAAAACAAAACAAGTGTGAGGCAATACCACGACACCTTCATCAGATACCAACGTCAAGCTTTTTTACAACTCCGAGGTTGTTGATGTTGTTTTTTTCTTCTTCCTATTTGCTTCAATTTTAATCTACTGCGAAATATTTAACTGCCTCTCACAGCAGCCGTGAGCCATATTATTAATGTCGAAAAGCGTTGATTTCTAGTGTCGTTTTTTTTTTTTGTTGTGTTGTTGTGTTTGAGTTGTTCCTCGTTTTGTTAATCATAGGCCCCCAGAAGGACGCGGTGCAACATTGAGTGTGGAATGATGCGGAAACGCGCGCGTTCGGAGTTAATCCGCGCGGCGCCAATTCGTGGCCGGCGCTGCTCGTTATCTCGCCGCCGCAGCAGCCGACGACGGCACGGCTACACGAAATCCCCCTTTCTGCATTAGCATGCTTATGATTAGATGCCGTGGAGGCTGGCAGGTCACGTCGTCGTGCAAGGTACAAAACGCAACCGCTGCCAACCGCATGTGCGTGGCACGAAATCACTGCGCGGCGATCTCTTGACACACACACATACACACACGCGCGGGGCCCGACCAAAAGCGACTACATGAAACTCGACGTTCGTTCCACACAACGCGGCACACACACGCACACACCGTACCGGCCCGTTTAATAATACTGGTAGGCCTTGAATCTATAATTAAACAAATTCAGTTTTTAACGTACGCATTTATATTTACGTACAATAAAAACATACACACGCATTTGCGGCGAAGCTGTAGCAACACCCGACTGCTATGGGCCGAAACCTACGCCTAGGCAGCGGCCCGAATTGAACGCATTTGCGTTGCGTGCGCTGCCGGTGAGTGGTTTTGGCCAAAGCGAACTTTTCGCATGCTTGTTGATTTACGCACTGCATAGTTGTGCCAGTAAAGCAAGGTGTAGGTGTGGGGACACCGATTCCGGCTCATGCGGCTCTGCACCGACTTGGCTATAACAAATGTGTTCATACTTACTAGATTTAAATAGAATAGAAAGGTTTTTGAATAGACTGAGTTTTGAAACTTGAAAGATTGGTTAAGTAAGGTAAGTTAGGTTATGGTTATGGTTAAGGGGAGTTAGGATGGGAGTAGTTAGATTAGGTTTTGGTTATGGTTAAGGGGAGTTAGGATAGGGGTATTTAGATTAGGTTAGAATATGTTACTTGTTTTATTATATAATAAAATAAAAAATATTGCTATGACAACATCGGAAAATGTTTATAACAAGAGTGTAAATTGAATCATAAGAAGTTATATTAGGTGATACGTGCTAGATTTGAATAGAATAGAAAAGTTTTTGAAGAGAATGAGTTTTGGAACTTGTAAGAGGGGCTGAGTAATTTAGGTTAGGTTATGGTTAAGGGGAGTTAGGATAGGGGTAGTTAGATTAGGCTATATTAGGT
>JAODGA020013744.1:0-11790 GCA_027574885.2 Drusilla canaliculata | reverse complement strand
TGGTAAAACTCTAGAAGCATGCGTTTGCGCCCGAGCATTCACATAGACGTTAACGCAGTTGTAGCGTGGTAGTGGTAGTGCAGAACCTTGCAAGCTTTTAGCTTTTACCATACACGCTCACCAACGATCATACAAGCGCCAATCAGCGTTCACGATTTGACACATGCGCGGCATGCGCCCTAAGTGAGATATCATTTTCTGTATTCTGCCAATATCAATTTCTGAATATTTATACCGTTTATACGAAATGTATGTTGAACTACAAGAAAAACACACTAGTTTGGCTTTATTAATAGGTGCAGCGACTTTGTTTCTTAAATATGCGTCTAATCAACGAAAACGTAGACCGCGACGTTGGTGGGTACAACCTATTAATTGCAGAAAAAGAATGCAAGATGATTATTACAATTTATATCAGTAGATGAGAATTGAAGATCCTGATTATTTCTTCAATTATAGTCGAATGACTGTGGAATTGTTCGATGAGTTTTTGGTTTTGCTTAAACCATGTTTGACGAAACATTCAAATAGGCCAGCAGTTCCGGCAGAATGTAGGCGTCTTATCACAATAAGGACAGTAAGATAGTTGATGTTTAAAACATTGGTACACAATAATACATAGGAATCTATTTCATATTATTGGCATCAGGAGATTGCATGCAAACAGTGGCAAATTGACATTTAGGATGGGTACTTCAACAGTGTGTGTTATTTTTAAGGAAACATGTTCAATAATCTGGAACATACTCCAACACTTATATATGCCTGCAATGGATGAAGGGCGCTGGAAAAAAATTCCCGCAATTTAATACCTTATACCTTATAAATATAAGGTATATAAAGTATGAATAATATCACAAAAACACAATCATTACTACAAGAGCGTGTGTTGAGTCGCGTGTAGTAGGTTTGAGCTGAGCGGACTATGTATCACCTAGGTGGGGGAAGCTGACAGGGCTAAAATCAGCTGATTTCTCATCAAGTTGTATTCCATTATCAATGGCCGCATGCATATTTCATACGAAATATTATGAAGATGTTTCACAACAGCGACACACATGTAAATTGGCGCTGTTTACTTACCAAGCAGCAAGAGCAGGTAGAGGAATCCACGCCGAAGAATAGACATGTTATTTATCCAGCGCTGTGTGCTGCGGTCGGGCGGAGGCAGGGCGAAGACGTCGTCGCCAGCCGGCGAATGCGGCCACTACCAGCAAGCAACCTGGGAAAGATGTTTGCACCGCATAAATAAACAGCGTTATTTTATTTGCGCGGATTATGCGCTGGCTGGCGCACCAACAAACCCAAGACGCCGAACAAACAGGTTTATTCACGGGGATAAATTATTCACGGCGGCCGGTGAGTCTAATAAAAATTTGCAAGGACAGAGACCGCTCCCGAGGGCGGTGGCGGCGGCAGCATAGCGGATGGGCAAACAGGCGATCTCTAAACAACACGGCTTTAGGGAAAACCACTGTTTGCCGCCACCTCTCTCACCTCCCACGCGTCCCTAATTCTCGAACATACGACTTATTTATGCGCGCAATAAACGATAAAAATAAGGCTGCGTTATTGTTGGAAAGCTGCATTTAATTCCGCTGCTTGGCCCGCCATTTGTTTTGCGCGGGAAGAAACAAGTGGGATCTGCGGCCGAGTAGTGGTGATTGGGGGCGGAGAAGGCGTGGAACAAAAATATTCCATTTGTTCGGCGGAGCGCCGGCAGCATGCATCAATGCGTTTTTACTCGCCACCGCTGGAAACTAATGGACAACATTTATATGTATATGTGCGCGCTGCATGTTTAATTAAAATTAAATATAAATAAAACAAATTAAGCTCGGAATGTATTCGAAATTATTTTGATGGCGTACATGATTCGCAGCCGTGTGTGATATTTGCATTTCCCAAGCAATAAATACGCGAATTCAAATTATTATATTCAATACATTGCGAAATATTTGAGTGTCAATTTTTAGATTGTATTATTTTATTACCAGCCCGAAGCTAGGCATTAAAAGCGATTTTATCAAAGCGTGGTCTTTGTTTGAGCTTCACTCGTTTTGGGAGATTTGAGAGTGTATTAATTATGCTTTGTTAAAATTAAGTCTTTAGGAATACATTTGTACAAGGTAAACTCCATTTAGTCTCAAGGTTGTTTTTCCAATATCATTCTTATTGCAAGCCATTATAAAATAATCACTTTTAATTGTGCTTTATGACCACCTCGGTGGCTCAGTAGTACGTTCAATGACTACAGTGCGAGAGGTCCCGGGTTCGATTCCTGGATAGGTCAAAGAAAAAAGTGGTGCTTGTCAAATTTAAACGGGGCGTTGTTCTTTATAACACGTGCCATTCGAACAAGGGCCCGACATACGCTAATGACCACAGCAGTCGATGCGTTAATAAAAATAAATTGCGCTTTAGTAAACATAACCTTAAATAATATAATTCCTGTGTCAAGTAAAAACCAGCTCTTCTGTACTTAGCTTATTCTAACCTTGAATAAAGATTATCAAATTTAAAATGGTCTTATTCTAAATATGACCTAACTCGATTATACGACTATCTAATTAATTGAGTTATAGTTAATTACCTATATCTAGTCCTAATCCAAGCAGAACTTAAATTAAACCTAACCTAAGTTGTGATTCTAGGTTAATTTTTTTCTATTTCAAACCTAACAAGATATAACAAAACCCGCCTAATCAGTTTAATTTTAAATGAAGTTCATTTAAATTGGACCCACCGCTTATCAAACATAGACCTATTCTAATAGTGTTTAACCTTATCAAAACAGCCGCCAACCTTAATTTAACCCAATACTGGTCCCGGCAAACATTATACCACTTCAGAAAAATAAATATTGTAATACTATTTATTCTACCCTGATTGAAGACAATTCCAACAACAAAATAATCATAAACATAGGTTTACCAATTCTAGAGTTATTATAAGTCTTGCAGATCGTATATTTTATTAAATTTTTAAATATTTTGGTAGAAAGTATTAACAAAATTGGTAGATTAGTTTTTTTAATTGAGGTTTATCCCACAAAAATAAAGTACTCACTGAGGGCCAAGTAGGGCATATCATATCGCAACAAGTGGTGATATAAACTCATATCGTGACTGTTGAACGTTAGGATCTCATTTACGTAATATTTCACGATATGACTTCTTTCACATGTGACCGTGAGAGAGAGACTTTACAATCACGACTTTTTATATAAATTGCTAGATATTTTATTTCCTCTAAAAATAACTTTACTGCTTTTAACCAAATTTCCAACAAACCTTAACAGCTACCTAACCTCAACGTATCTAAACTAGACATATAAACCCTCATGTACCCTATTTGTGTCAGTACAATATGGAAGAGAAGATGGCAAAACGCGACGCCCGGATGGAAATAGAACGCAACGAGTAAATATTTATGATGGCAGATAGCAAACTGGTGTTTGTTTTCCGCACGCCGCACACCGCCGAGACCAACGGCAATAATTCTCGCAAAAAATGGCGTCTGTCTGCGCAGCCACAGTGCGTGATGAGGGTGAATTTGCAGATTGTAAAAATATTTGCACAAACTGAGCGAAACAACCACCTCTCTTGTTCGAGTTTTTTTCTCTCTCCCGTCTTTCCTCTTCAGAACGTATTCCGCAGATCTTAAATATTTTCACAGCCATTCACGTCTAAATAGACTTAACGTCACATACTCCTCGAACACAAAACAAAAAAAAGAACACCGTAGCTAAACTACCGTCAAATATTCGATCTACAATCATTCTGACGTGTCGCCGTGTGGCGTGCACAGCTTTTTTCCACTTCCCGTTCATTTCCTATTCACTTGGCGAAAACCGAGCATGGGTCTGTCGTTCTCCAACATTACCACCTGTTCGTACTCGATGATTACGAACATGGTAACGACTCCGACGCCGAGTGTGATTTGTCCCCAACATTATCAACATTTTCACGGATTGGATTACTACAGTAGGTGCTGTCAGACTGAGAGTGTCAGCATTAACAGTGGCTTCATTTTTTCTAGATCAACGCGACAAGATGGCCGTCATTCAAAATATGGCGCTGCGTCCCACTAGCTACGGCGTAATGACGGACATTCTGGGATCCCCAACAAATTTCCTCGACCGCAAAACTCCGTAACTCCCATCGTGATATTCACTATTTCCTTTTATGGGACACATAAAATTGATCGTACACGTCTGTCTATATCCAAATAAATTATATCAATTTCGTTAAATTTGTGTTTTTAGACTTTCATAATATCAATATGAGACAATTATTAAGTTTAGTTAAGGGCACCATATGTTACTCATAGAAATTAGGAAATCTTTCCTGTATAGTATACTAATGCAACCAATGCGTCACATTAACAATGATAAGGAAGTAAGATATATGATTGCTTGTTAGTAAAACAAATTAATCTGAGTTTTAAAAATTTCTGTACAAATGGTATTAACTTATTTTTGCCAGATTTTCTATGTAAGCTCTTAGTCCTTTTAGGTTTTCCAGTTTTTGTCTGTTTACAGTGTTAGCTACTTCCTTTATATTTTTTACTTTTCTTCCTTTGCTTTTTGTTTGTATTTGTAAATAGTTAGTTTTTAGTTAGGTTTTTGTAATCTGAAAGTTGCTGGAATGTTATATCGCTACATATTATTTTCTTCCTTAGTTTCCCACATTTTGATTGTCCTTGAATGTTGTTCTACTTCTAAAGTTGTCTTGCCTCCATAGGTTTCTAATGATTCAATTGAATCATTTTTTTACTGCATTGTTAGGCGTTGCACATGTATGCTTGGATTTTTATTACTCTTGTCTTATGAGGTGCAATGTGTTGTTTCATCCTTCCATCATTTCTTCATTCCATTTCTCCCTTAACAGCAGTTCAGGAAATGGTGTCACATGTACAGTTTCCCACATGCCTGGCGAAAGTTACGCCGTATCCCCCCGATGTGAAATAAAAAAAAAGAACGTTGCAATTGTACCTAACGTCGCAGTGGCGGAACAGGGTTTCAGTTTGCAGGTTCACAGCGGATTCCTTTTGTTTTTATTTGCTTCCAGAATTTTCCGCCCTTATTTCTTGGCTACTATTGCAAAAGTAAAAGTGAGAAAGGTGCCGTTAGTCGAGCTGGGAACCGAATCCCTGCACACACACCCGGCCATATATACTCGTTTAGCAATTTGTAAATCTCGTCTAATTTTGGAGCGAGTCGACCAGCCGGATGCTCTTAGCCGGACATTGCATAGTTGGGCTAAGTGTATTATCGTCGACGCGTCGTTGTATTTAGTATCGATAACCAATCGATAGTTTAAAACTGTGGGCGTGCGTGCGGCCGCCCATTACAGAAGCGCGGATATTAAGTGAACATAATACTTTATTAACACTCGCACTTAGCGTTCTGTTTTAATTAAGCACATTGTTTTTGCGTTCAGTATTAGCGACGTTGAAAAGTTGGCGAGCGGGGGCCGCAGGTCTTTTTCTCTCTTCGGGATGTCGCAGCGTCACGCTGGGAAAATTATAAGACTTAATTAAGCGCGCGATGTAAGCGCAAATTGGGGAATTGCGCGGCTGCTGTCGACACAAGATGGTCGTTTCTTCAGGATGCAGACGACAGGTAACAGTGTTGTGCATGTGAAAGCAAACGTGTTCAATATGCGGCATCGGCAACGTCAAATAAATCAGGCGCAAACCGCAAGGCGTTAGGTTGCAATCTTGCAGTAGACGCACGCTGAAAATCGATGGACATGCAAGCAGTATCAAATGAGAGAAATTGGTGCGTTCGGATTGTTAGGTTTTCAAGACTTTCATTGATACCCAAATATTCTAAAAGATTTTATTCTACTACTTCAATATGCGTATTATTGAAACTGTTAAGCTTTTTATACCTTTGAGAATTTAAGTTTGCAATGTTTCATAGCTCCATACAATTTTCTATTTATATGTTTCTATATTATGTCTTTATATAGTCTAATAGGAATCTTCTAATACTTAGTTCTAAATAAATGTATGCTTTGATTTGTTCTTCATACTCAATTTTTCATCTGGGGACTCCTTGAATTAATATCTGTTACAAAACGGATGTCCCTCAGGCTGACGAATTCTGTAGACATTTTGTTCCTAAATCCATATGTTTTCATATGAGTATGCTTCTTAGTTGAAACGTCCTAATATTACGTCTTTATACTATTGCCTAATATAAACTTTCTCGTGTCTACTCCTAAAATTATATCATCTGATCTGGTTAATAGATTCAATATTCAATCTAAGAAGTCTGTTTTGCAAACCTGAGTCCATCTTTAATTACAAGAGAAATTGGACAACTCAAATTCATTCTTCAAATTTTTTTGGATATAATAAATTCCTTTTTATATTTGGAAAATGGTTAGTTCCTAATTTTTTGGTATTAGTAGTACCTAAAATTGTAGCTCAGTTAGTAAACCCCTGATATCATAACTATATTTCCTATGTTGCTCAGGTTCTTCAGTTGTTTAGAATTACCAACTTTTGTACGTGTCAAGATTTTAAGATCCCTTAGGTCACTGAGTTTATTAGTTCACTGACCTGCTTTAATATCTTAGATGCCATAGTATAGCCTAGCTTGTCTATCTTTCCTAGTTTCCCAGATTTCTAAACTTTAGAAAGACTGACAGGCTAGACATTGTGCAAATGCCATGCCTCCCATATTTTCCTTTGTCTCAGTAGGTACCGGAGATTACATTAGGCCTGTAAATCAGCTTTAATGTAGCCACTAAAAACGGCAATACGCTGGAGCACACGTTAACAATGTTCGAACGCACCAAGCACGAGAGGGAGCAATGAAAAAATTCTAATTACCACGACGCAATTCATATCCGAAGCAAAGATGCGAGTTAATCATCGGTGCTCGTCGACGCTGGCGCTCGTAAAAAGCGCTTGCGCGTGCAAAATGCTCGTCGCCGCGGCATGAAGCTGTCACTCAGCGCCGCCGCCAACCCACTCTGCAAACCTTTGTCAGGGCAGCGCGGCAGCGGCAGCCGCGTGCCACGCCATGCCGCCGCTTCCGGAGATGCTGGCGCGCCACCAGCCGGCGGATATAAACTCATTAACATGTATGGGCGCGCGCCACCGCCGCCGCCACCAACGCGAATATTTTTAGATCGTCGCTGGCGGCCAGAAAAGCTGCCGCTTGCGGGAGGGGATGTTTATAACTAGCCGCAATAAAAATTGCACAAAAAGGCGGCGGTGGCGGTTGCGGCTACGCAAGAGTCACAGACGGTCCTAATCAAGAATGCATTTACATGGCCGATACTATAATACGCTAGCCGTGTCATTGATATTTTACCAAATGTTACTCATAATTTTATAAAACTATGAAATATTTACGTGGTGTGTTTTTTAGTAAATATTATACACACAAAATCATCATTATGATAAATTTCTAACATGAAGAAGCCATGGAAAAAAACAACACCGGATATTTTCACAACATAAAATATTTCTTTAGGCTTAATAATTCATAAACTACTTGTACGGTGATAACTAATTTCCAGCATTAATAACTCAACAATGTCACATGAACATGATTATCCCATTGGATTATGTTGACGTGGAGCGGCTTTTAATTCATTGGTCACTTTCTCTTACAATCCGTATTGATCCTGTTGCAGATAATGAACAAAAATGTAATCAAAATGCCAACTTAATGAACATGCCCGCAGTCAATAATGAACAATTGAAAATTTCTGGGAACGAATATTGAAAGTATAATTAAAAGTATAAAATCTGATATATCATTTCATTTGATCGTTATAAATAAATATAGGCAATTATAAAATATTTAACTTCTGTAATGAAAATATTGACGAATCATCTCTTAATTTACGTCTATTCAGAGAGAACCTTACATCAACCTTTTCTAAATACATTGTTTGCGATATTCTTTTATAAGAAATTCTTACCTATACAATGTTCTATTCACAACGAAAACAATAAAAAAAAACATAAAAATAAGTCTATCCGTTATTGATTTAGTATAGATTTTATAGATACCACTTTGTTATGTATGTAACTTTCCGTACTTTTCGAAATATAATTACAATTGTAGTTTGTTGATTCTATTTGAAAACAACGCTAAAAAATGTTTTCGCATACCTGGTCCGAAAGTGAGGTACAACTCATCAATAAACACTGTAATAACGTCAATTTATGTTAATGAACAAAGCGAAATATAGTATGTTTGAACGAGTTTGATAAGTGATGTTTATTGCGAGAGAAAGAAGTATTGTCAGGTTTCCGTGCATGTAAAATTGCCTGTTATGACTACTTTTGCATGTGGTCGTAAAAAAACATTATCCTAACTAGAATAAAGATAGCAGCGTTATGGTTGTGGTCTAAGATTCGAAACGATTTTCTACGATTCTCCACAAATCTGTGTTTGAAGTAAAAACGAAGGAAGTATTCGTGTTTACTTCAAACACACGTCGCATGCGTAAATCATTACCTGACTCCTTGCGTAAAGTACTACCTATAATTAATCCTATTTTTCCTTCAACCAAATTTCTAAACTTTTTCTTACAATTTTCAAACATATTGCTACATACAAACTTTGTTCTTACAAATACAAACACAAGATATAAAAAACATCAAAATTAATAAATTGTCCCGATGCTCTTACATACATTTTCAGCAATTGATTTTTTAATATATAGATAAAATGAATGAATACGTTTGATAGATTATTTTCCATAATGTGGATGTTACCTATTATTTAAGTGAAACTATTTTTGAGCAATTACGTAAAGAAACCGATTTCTTACTTAAATGACTTCAGATTAAAAAACAAGGTTGTATCTCATTGTATATTCAAAGTTGTAATTTGTAATTGCGAAAGACTCTGGAAACCTTATCCCAAGCACAAATGACAAGAAAAAAAAACTGACAGCGATCCGCGTTAATAATAATGCTAGCTGGAATGCAGAAACTGCAAAGTGAACTTTCCTTTATTGTTGCCGTCGACATGGCTTCGCAGAGAACGGAGCGGCGGCGGCAATGGCTCAAGTTCACTCTCGCGTCAAGGAGCAAACTGTTGATTACGCGTTGGTGACGAATATAAATCGCTCGAAGCTTAATCGTTATTTTCCTAATCGCCTTGCTCCCTCATGCTTGTACACGCGACGGCTTAATCTTAATTCTCTTTATCGCTGTCTTTTTACTGTGAGCTTCGCGCTAACAAATACGTTTTATGACTAACTCGGTGTGGGTATTTAGCAGGAGTATTTACATTATATAAATTTAAAAGCAACTTTATTATTTTGGTTTTTACTGAAAAATATTTCTTTCTTGTTTTGTATAATTTTATGGTTTTCCAGGTTTTCGGCTAATTATTATAATTTTTGAATCGATGAATTGGTTTTAAGATTGCTCAGGATTCATTTAGTTACAATTTTCAGATTTATCAAAGAGCTTAACTTATCGGTATTTTAAAGTTTTTAAGAGTTATTCAGGTTTATATAATAATGAAAGTTTATTACACTTTGAGAATATTCACTTTCTTCAGTTTCTAATGTATTTCGAGATTGTCTATTTTTATGTCCTACCCAAAGAAGTTGGGTCTTCTCAAATCAGTTTCTTAAATTATTTAGACTTAGGAGAATATAAATATTTTATCTTAGATTTTCTTAGCATTACAGTTTTGCAATTTAAGTCTCTCAATTTTATCAGGATTCTATTGTAATTACATACATAAACGTTTCTTCAATTTTCTGAGATTCTTCATATTTATAAGTTATTCAGATTATAGAATAATTAAAATGTTTTATATTTTGGGAGTACACCTTGATTCTTTTAAAATCTGTTTTTTAAATTATTTAGATTTATAAAAGTAAATGCAATCATCAAATTTCTAGATATTTTGTTGTGTTAAGACTTTCAAAGTTTGTTCTTCAGTATTTCCGGTCTTTCATTAGGATTCTCGATATGGTTTATGCTTTTATCAGGTTTTTGACTTTTCTCCGTGTATTTAATGCAGTTTCTTCAGTTTTACAGTTTAATAATTTAGGTATCTCATTTTATCTTGATTCTATTAAAATTACTTCTATATTCGCATCATCAGTTTTCTATATGTCTTTGGTTTGCACTTATTAGAATGCAAGTTTCTTCAATTTAAAACTTATCACAAGAGAATCAGTAATTTAGTATGATTAAGTCTTCTTAGATTTACGATCTCAGAATGTATACCATTTGGAAGTAAATTTAATTTTATAGCTCACTTTGATTCTCGGGTTTTTCAAACTTCTAAACATTCTTTACTTTATAATATATTTGTTTCTCTGAAGTTTCCGAGGTATCACTGGATTATCAAGTTTCGGAAGCTAGCTAATGTTCCATGCACCTTGAGTTGCCACAGTACTTCAGGTGCTTTAAGTTCTCTTCACAAGTTAATTTCTTAGCTTTGTTATACTACTCTTGAATACATACACTTCCAGAGAGAAATGTTGTTGTTTATTTAAATTTATTTAATTCCAAGCGCTTAAAATTGAAAACCAAACAAAGCAACGTCAATCCATTTGCGCGCAATTGAAAGACGGTAAATGGAAGCAAATATTTGATAAGAAATTAAGTTTATGTATGATTTCCGGCTTGATAATATTATTGCTAGTTGCCTGAAACTTGCGCGCGCGCTCATCAAATACATGCACCACAGAAAAGTTGGGAATCAAAGACAAACATTGCAAACAATACGTGCCCGTCGGCATTCTATGCGCGCGCCGTGCTGGTGATCAAATATTCTATATTTGTATCCCAAGGGTTTTTAATGTTCCACCCTCGTTTCTTCTCCAACAGCATTGTTGGGTTGTTATCCATCCGTTAGGGACTTATTATTATTAAATGTAAAATCAACAAACAGAAATTGGTCGAAACACACGCTGAAAAACTATGCGCACTACCACATCCAATATTTTCGATACATTTATTAATGAAAACTCCACCGTTTTCACGAAATTGAAGCAAATATTTATGTTGCCAAACAAGCGTGCGTCATTTGAAGTTGAACGTTTATTATGCGTTGTTTAGTTAGCTGGCAAACACTGTGAATTTGTAAAATGTAATTGCAATTCACTTAAATTGGTTATTTATTTATTTATATAAGAGGGTTACTTTGTTTTTTCGAAAAGTTTCCTTTGGTGACCGCTCTCCGGCGGGCGGAAATCAACGCGCATCTTTGGATCAATTTTCCCGAAAAACGCCTAAACGGATTTTTATGACAACTATGCCATTAAAAAGATTATGAAAAACTGTATTAATACTTACAAATTTGAATTTTTTAATATAGTTGGTGACTACTTTCTTGTGATTTTTAGCTTCACTTTTATTTTTGGCAGATTTTCGGTAGTTATTAATGCAATTTTGTGTCACACTGCATTTTTCTTTAAATCGCACAAGAATTAATCTTATTTAATAATATAGTATAGTTCCTCAAGTTGGTAATGTTGTATTTTATTGGTTGATTTTGCTTGGAGTGTAATTAAATAATTTCAAGCACCAAGATTTGTAATTTTTCCGCACTCGAATCCGGCGCGAGTTTCGCAGCGCGCGATAGCGTCACTTACACCGAACTGCCGGCGAGTGTAACATGCACGCCGTCACGGCCTCGGATCAACTGAAAACGTCGAAGCGCGATCCGGGGGCGGCGCGCATCCGTCTTCGTCGCACGCGGCGGTGGCGGCAGCGGCGGCGGCGCGCGCGATTTTGCATGGCCGGTGGGCGTGACACGAGGCTGCTGCGCGCGAGGCGGCGCGG
>JAODGA020013694.1:0-12440 GCA_027574885.2 Drusilla canaliculata | reverse complement strand
TTTTCGGTCAAAGTTAACCAATGTTTTGACAAAAACAACTTTAGTCAACTTCGAGTATCAATACTTCAGAAACTATTTATTCCAAATAATTCAAATTAATTCGAGATGAATGGTTAGCTATCTGAGACCACATTCTGCAAGTTTCAAACATAGTTACAAACTAATTTTCAGACATTTGAAAAAATTGACAATTTTCCGATCAAAATCAACCAATTTTTTGACAAAAAATGTTTTTGGTCAACTGTGTGTATCAATATGTCAAAAACTATTTATATCAAAAAGCTCAAAGTCATACAAGATATATAGTTAACTCTCTGAAAACATATTTTGAAAATTTCAAACAAAGTTACAAATTGGTTTTTCAGATATCTGAAAAAGTTGAAAACTTTGCTGTCAAAATCTACCAATTTTTCGACAAAAACTGTCTTTAATCAACTTTTAGTATCAATATCTTGGAAACTATTTATACCAAAGAGCTCAAATTTATTTGAGGTGTATGATTAACTCTCTGAAAACCTATTCTGAAAATTTCAAACAAAGTTACAAGTTAGTTTTCCAGATATCCGAAAGAGTTAAAAATTTTCCGGTCAAAGTCAACCAATTTGTTGACAAAGAAATAGTCAATTTTAAATATCAATATCTCGGAAACTATTTATACGAAAAAACTTAAATTTATTCGAGATGTATGGTTAACTATCTAAAATCATATTATGAATGTTTTGAACAAAGTAGCAAGTTGGTCAAAGTCAACCAAATTATTGTCAAAAAATGTTTTTAGTCCACCTTGTATATCAGTATCTCAGAAACTATTTATACCAAAAAGCTCCAATTATATTGAGATGTATGGTTAACTATCTGAAAACATATTCTGAAAATTTCAAACAAAATTACTAATTGGTTTCCTAGATACCTTGAATAGTTGAACCTATTTCGGTCGAAGTCGACCAATTTTTCGGCTAAAAATGTCTTTAGTCAACTTTAATTATCAACATCTCGGAAGCTATTTATACCAGAAAACTCATATTCATTTGAAATGTATGGTAAACTATCTGAGAACATATTCTGAAAATTTCAAACAAAGTTACATTTTGGTTTTGAAGGTATCTAAGAAAATTGAAAAGTTTCCGATCAAAGTCAACCATTTCATTAAAAAAAATGTCTTTAATCAGTTTTGAGTATCTATATCTTGGAAACTACTTATACCAAAAAGCTCAAATTTATTCGAGATGTGTGTTAACTACCTAAGAACATGTTCTGAAAGTTTCAAACAATTTAACCTAACAATTTATAAACCAGATGTACCTAAAATAGTTTGTACTCAAAATTACGTTTAACCAACAACATGATTAAAGTGTCCTAAACACATTATAAGGTAATATTCTTCTAAAAAATCCTAACTAATTATATCAGAAGTCATTAATAATAGTATCCGCCTAATTACAAAGAAAATATCTCAATCCAAAATATCAAATTATAGGAAGACATAAATCACATGTAATTTGTCATTCGAAGCAAAACCAACGAAACCAGTTTATCGATAATCTGTTATTAGGAATACGATGCCGAATCCACGAAAGCCCGAAGGTGTGCGCTGCTGAGCGTAACAAAAGAAATAATCCCGTACGGTGTGCACGGCGACAACGTCCGCGTAGGTGGCATTTCTGCGTTCCGCTCGTTGTCCTCTCGGCCCACACGCTCAAGCAAATAACTTTAAAAAATTCCAGCTTTGCCATGGCGCATATCCACGAAGGCACTGCAGTGGAACAGTGGAACCAGAATGCATCCACGTCTTTCTACCTGGCACACACACACACACACACATACACCCAATACTCACATATCTCCACAGCCTTCGTACCGTAAAACCCACGGCTTTAAAGCCACAAAGCTTGTTAAGTTCTTCAAAATGCGGTTGAACCTTGCGTCTATATCCACAGTCCGTGGATGAGGACTAGTTGGCTGTGTGTGCGTATATGTGTTGATGTAAGGTGCATCCGGCCGGACGGAGCAAAAGCTGAAGAACGCTGAAGAGCGCACGTACATTCGCAGGTAAACGTAGCCATACACACAGGTACACACACATAAATATCTAGACGAGGTGAATGGAAGCACTCCTGGATGCCGTGTGGTCGTCACCGTGAGAGGTGGCCGAGGTGTGCAGAGTGTAGACCGACGAGCATTCGCTGAGAGAGAAGAGAGTGAAGAGAGTGAAACGAGGACTTCCTCTGCACGCGGCGTTCAATGAACACACTCTGCCGACGCTGACGATTACAAGAATTCCTCCGAGGCATGCAGCAGAGTCATTCATTCAGCACGATGATGGTATACCAACTGTGCGGAGTGCGGAGACTCGCATTTAGAAATATTTATTCTAAATTTAAAAGAAATTCAATTTTGTAAGTAAATACAACTATAAAAAATTATTTTCTAGTTTATATAAATTAGACTAATTTTATTCAAATATATGTTAACACAACGTTAAACTTTCTCTATAAATTAATTTTTGTAATTTTTTTAATGGTCTTAGGTTTAAGATAATTCAAGGTTAATTAACGTTAAGTTCAGGTTAAGGTTAAGTTTGTTGTACTAAGTTTTTGTAGTTAATTAGAGCTGAGTTAACATTAGTTGATCTAAGTTTATTTGAGTTAGGTTAAGTTAGCTTAGGTTACATTAGGTTATGTTAAGTTGGGTTTGACGTTTGACGTTTGACGTATTAAAGTTATAATTGCATCTCCACCAATTGGTCTTTTGTATGAAATAGCGTTCAAACTGAACTTGCGTTGTTTGTAGCGTGCTTATTTGCATTTGAATAAGAGCGTCAAAGCGGCTATTATCAACTTACGCACTTAACAAAAATTTGGTGTGAACGCACGCATTCAATTTGTATAAAAATCAATACCAATTCGTGGAAAATCGTCAAAAATCGTACAGATTTCAACCAACCACAACGCTGCAATTTTTATCCTCACTAGTTTTGAAAAAACTTTTATTCTGCCTTATTTTGAATGTGTATCATCACTAGTTAACAAAAATAGACGTTATTACTTTGTTTAATAATGAATTATACCTTACTTTCATACATAGTATACAAAAAGTAATAAAATTGCAGTAAATTTATTGCAATAAACGTTTTCTTAATAAAAGAATAATATAGATGAATATTTGTGAAAATTCAAGTACATTTTATAAAATATATATGAAATATATAAATTTAAAGAAAACAGAACATTAATAAATGAAATATTTGAGCATTATTGTTGTAGGGTGTAAAAAATAACTCAAAAAAATGTTTTGTTATCACTTTGTTTGTATGGCATACAAAAAGAGCAAAAACCCTTGGTTGGTGTTAAAAGATAGGGATGTACGATATTTAAATCTACGCTGTATTTCCTGGAGGACTGACACATATTTAGCATTTTTATCGCTGCGGCGCAAAGAATGGAACGTATGTAGATATGCTGCGCACATTCCAGTCGTGCCTAATTCGCCATGAAGTGAATACAGCGAATGCGTGTATTCGGCGTGTATCTACAAATGCATTTCAGACTACAAAAGAATATCAGAATCTCATTAAATGTGTGGAATATCTTTGTAGCGTCATAGCTTCATAGCGTCATAGCAACATCATTCGAGAGCGCTGACTCGAATTGCAAATCTTATTCGGTTTTAAATTTCACTTTCACTTTGTAAAAATTTTACTTAATTATGTATTAGCTGTTATGATATATAGTTTTTTAGGACAACATCAAAAAATTCTCATATCCAGAGTAAAATGAATCATAAGAAAATACATTTTGTACTGAATTTTATTTTGGAGCGGTTGCTAGGCAAGTTGCTAGGCAACTAGTGCGTTATGAATATTTCGTGTTTGGTCTGGTTTTTGATAACAAAAACTAAGGTGGCTTAAGCAATATAACGTCAAAGAACAAATGTCTTCAGTTTTTTACAGTTTGTGTATTCCAATTTTTCTCGTGTCACAAATTTTCAAACACGTGCAAAATGTGCATCATTTTGTGCTTGTTGCATAATATCATTTTTTCTAAACCGTTAGGAATTTGGTAGTAAATAATATTATTTATATTTATCAATCAAGAAAACCAATAAAAAATATTGTTTAATTCATGACAGTTGCTAAGTTGCTGGCTAGCTAGATGAGCCAAGCATACGTCATGGTTAATTAATGAAGTGGAAATTAAGCCCTCGTCGTCTGAAAGCAATAAAATCCGAAAACCGGACACGCACCGGCGCGGCTTGTGACTGTCTCGCGTCGAAGACGATCGAATCGATTCCCGTCACACATTATCTCACTCTCGCTTATCTCGCTGCGGTTTTGTAGCGCGACATCCGGCGTCCTTCAACATCGTGAATTAAAATGCAGCCGGACGCGGTTAACAGCCGACCGCACAAGTCCACGAGAGCTGAATCTTGTTATTTTTCTTTCGGTCCCACGGTGTACAACCAACGGCCAGCCAACCAGCAACTATCATACAGGAGACGAGAAGACAAGAAAACTTTACCATCCGCAGAAACACCTTCTGAAAAAGAATACCTTGAAAAATCGCGGGTTCGCGCACTCGCAGCTCTGTAGCGTTAATATGAAATGATTCGCTGTGTAAAAATTGCAAAAATACGTATCTACCCTCACCCTAAATAACATCTGGTAATATATTTCCTAACAAGTATTAAACTAACATAAACTATAATTTTTTTTAATTATTGGAAGGTGTAAAAAACTTATTAAAAAATTAATGTATATTGAGAAGTGACAAATTTCCTAACTTGTAACACTTTGAAGTGTACTGCTGAAAATTTAATCGTTGACGACGGTAGCGAAATTTCCTTCACACCGGTGGTGGTAAAGAGTGGGAACGTGCTCCGACTGCACGGCATTGCCGCCACCATCACCGACGCCGCCACCCTGCCGCCCCCGAGCATAACCGCTCGACATGGGTAGAGGTGCTCCCGAGGTCGTATATTTATTTTTTTTATTTAAATATTCTAATACTGAGCACGCCACACACCTACGAAACTTTGCCACGGCTAAAACCCAACCGGTTTTTCTTCTCCCTTTAGCCGCCCCCGGGTTGCGAGTAAACACACATTAGTTGCTCTTTAAGCCCCTCTAGATCTGGCACATTGTTTCCTGCGTCGCCTGTGAACTATAAATAAACAAGAAAACACCAAAACACAAAAACTTGTTCTTATCATATGCAAAACGTTTATTATATTTTTTGTTGTTGGCTTAGAAATTTACCTTTATAATGTTTTTTCTCTAATCGTATCATCACATGTGATTAGTCATAGAAACTGTCGCATGTCTTGCAAAAGAAGTTCGTAAACGGTTTACGAGCCATTGTCCGAAAATATTCACATTTTCACAACGCACCAATTCACACTGTATTTTTCGGTGAACAGTGTAACAAAGCGCATTCACAGCATTCACCTTTAGCAAAAAATCTCCACACTGCTTGCAACAATATTATTGCGTTTCCTGTCTGAGAATCCCACTAAACCATTTTGTAACAAGGCCAGAGATCATCAATGAGTCTATTGTAAGCTGCCAGGTAGTTTCGCACCTTTCGGACCCACGGGGGACACAACGTAGTAAAATAGTAAATATTTCCGAGAATATTCCAGTTTGTTACGCTTTCAATTCACCGCCGGCGTTAAGTTGGCGTTAGTTGTGCGCGTATTCATTAAACACGTCGTTTGTGGAATTTCATAATTTAATCATTCAAATGCGTGCCAACGCAAACGAGGGGCTCTTTTCGGGAATGTAATTGTTCGCCGGTGGCGCAGTGGCAGCAGAGTCTCGGACGCATCCGGTGCATGTTTCAGAAAGACAGCAACTTCATTAATATTTATAAGTCCACTGCATGCGCGATAAACCTGCTGGGTGTGTGTGCGTGTGCGAGTGTGCGCGCGCCTGCAGTCCGTGGGTTGTCCACACGGTCAACTCTCAAGAGATTCCTGCAGAGAAATTTCAATAGTTTCATTAAATATATTAAGTTTTTCCTAATAATGCTGAGTTGACACTGCGTTTATTTATTGATGAAATTGTTTGGAATTCTAATCGCTTGTGTGGGAAGTCCTTGGCGGGTATTGAGTATGTGTGGAGGAGCCTGAAGGGGTCGCAAGCAAAAATCAGTACGGTGATGCGGTGGTTACTTCTGAACTAGTGCGCAACCGGCGCCGCGATGATGGTGGTGGAGGGCGTAGAGAATGTGGGAGAGTAAGAGAGAGAGGTGGAGGACCGGAGCGACCCGACTCCGGAGTTCTTCGGCGCTTACAGTCAGTCCACGAGCGTACGCCGTGCGTTCCGTGTGCGCGTTCTGCAACACTCCGTGTGCGTTTTAGAAGTTCTCGAGTGTGTTCATTCCCGCAAAGCCAAAGTTTCGTAAAACCGGGTCACTCAACGTCAATTAAGACCATTATAAATGTGCTGCGAGTGATTAGCATTGTTCGTGACCGCAACTGAGGAGTAATTAAAAAAAAATGGGATTATGCCCAATCAAAGAGTGCTAAAAAGTGCAATCTTTTTGCGTGGCCAGGGAATATAATCTAAGTGAGTAGTGTAGTTCTGGTGAAGCGTATGCGATGAGTCGGAAGACAAAGTGTTGTGGGCCCGTGTGGCTGCTGATAACCCTGGTGCTCGTTGTGGTCCTGGATACATGCGGCGGCATGGGTGATCAGTGTCCGGCTGTGTGCAGCTGCAAGTGGAAGGGCGGTAAGCAGACAGTCGAGTGCACCGATCGTGCCCTCATCACGATCCCCGAGAATGTCCACTCTGAGACGCAAGTCTTGGACCTCTCCGGCAACAATCTGCAGATCCTGCCGCGCGAGACCTTCGTACGTGCGGGGCTCCTAAATCTACAGCGGGTTTTCCTACGTACGTGTCGCATCGGGCAGATTGATGATCTCGCATTTCGTGGCCTGACAAATCTCATCGAACTGGACCTCTCCTACAACCTGCTGACGGCCGTGCCATCGGGGACGTTTCAGGATGTACCGTTCCTTCGGGATTTGATTCTCGCGCACAATCCAATTCAGAAAATCGACAGCCATGCATTCCAAACCGTTCCTGGCCTAGTCAAACTAGATCTATCCAACTGCGAACTGCAGATCGTGGCTCCAAAGGCCTTCGAAGGCATTGAGTTACTAGAATCGTTGAAACTGAATGGCAACCGTTTAACGGACCTGCGGCCTCGTACGGTAGAGACGTTGAGCAGGTTGCACGGTGTCGAGTTGCATGACAATCCGTGGCACTGCGACTGCCGCCTGCGGCCTGTCAAGGAGTGGTTGACACACCATAACATCCCGTATCCGGTTGCGCCAGTATGCAGCGGCGGCCCGGAGCGTGTCATTCATAAGACGTTCGCCGAGCTGCATGTGGATGACTTTGCCTGCAAGCCGGAGATGCTGCCGGTGAGTCGGTACATTGAGGCGACAGCAGGTGATAACGCGACAATCATGTGCAGGGCGAACGCTGTACCAATGGCGCACATCAATTGGTACTGGAATGGCCGCCTGCTCGTGAACAATTCGGCGTTCAGCGCGCATCAGAGGATCTTCATCTTCGAGGAGGGGCACTTCGAGAAACGCAGCAGTTTAATACTCACCAATGCCCTCGAGACGGACTCCAGCGAGTTCTACTGCGTGGCCGAGAATCGTGCCGGAAATGCGGAGGCGAACTTTACGCTGCGCGTTAGCATGCGTTCGGCGGGGATGGTCTCCCTTGGGAATGGCCAAATCGCCGGATTGAGCGCGGCGTTGGTGATTCTAATTCTATTCATTCTGTTGGTGATCCTCGTTTTGCTCATCCGCCTTCGCCGAATGCCGTTTTCGGAGAGTAAAACTCCGGGCCAGATTGAAGTTGTTACGGTTGTAAATGGGGGCGGCCCCCCAAATGGGAAGGCCGCTATATCACCTACCCACCCAGCCACCGAGACTTCATCATTCACCGAGCGTAAAATACCAACAGACCTAAACTTTTGCAATCCCGTGCAGAAACCACCACGTTCCAACGATATCTCTTACACAACAGCTCACTACAATGGCAATGGAAGCATAATGAATCCGGGTTCATGTTTCGTATCACCGTCGCCGGGTTCAGGGAACAACCCTGATCTGATCAACGACACTAAAATGATGGGCAGTGGTGAGATAGGTCCGGGTGCAGCAACCACCAGCGAAGAGGGATACACCGTGGAAACGTTAGAACGACCCGGAAGTGGGGAGTACAGCAGGAATGCAGACTCCCTGTATCCCTCCGGTATCTGGGGGGATCAGAGCACTGACGCCGACGGTACCTACGCACGGCATCTGAGCGCTACCAACCCAGGCTTCCACTACGACGATAAGACGCCAATCATTGGTGATTCGGCGAATGGGAAGGACACCGCCGGCGGGTATCCATCCGACTACGGCCTGCCGATGGCGACAGCAGACGCCAAATCCACAGCACCCGCCAACGCGAAAACAATACGCGTGTGGCAGAAGGGAGCTGTCCCTGTGCTGCCCCCGGTCACGGCCCTTAAACGCGCGCTCAGCCACAACCGCAGTTCACCGGACGAAGGCTACCAGGAGGGTTGCGGTACGGACGTCTAAGAAAAACCACGCCAAAACCACCCCCTTGCGATACCCAATTTCGACCGGGTGGAACTACGCAACATACCAAAGACTTAACGTTCCTATTGAACCAGACGAACACTAACGGTTTTCATGACTGATGTAATACGGCTTAGGAGCTTGCTCAAAAAACACGGAAATTAAAAAAAGAGATTAAGTGTAAAAACCGTATAAAAAAACAAACTCGAAGCAAATTACGTGTGATATCATAAACTATATAATTAATGTTATTATACAAAATATAAAAGAAATAATCGATTAAACCACAGATATGTAAAGAAAATAGTAAGTAATATTTCTTTCAAAACGGGAATAAAGAGTAACAGTGAGACACGAAAAACATTGTACATACTTGTGAATAATGTATTATAGATATGCTAGATAATAATAAGGACGAAGTATACACATCCGGTTGAAAAGACTGAGACTGATTGCTGACGTAACTAGAAACAATTAACACAAACACATTTCATTCTCTTCTATAAATTTTACCAAAAAAAAATCAATGAAAAAATATCAATAGAATGAAACATACCATAAACTTTCGCAACAAAATTTCCAATAAAATCGTAAAACTGTGTACAGATTGTATCATTTGTAAGATAGCAAGTAGTCGACGATAACAACCAACAATGATAAGAAAAAAACATAAAAATTACAATAACTATCGACTAAAATATTTGTAATAAAATAATATATAAGTTATTTATTTTTATATTTATTAGGAGATAAAACAAGTAAAATTAATAAACGTACTGAAATTTCTTGCATTTAAATATTTTATTCATTTTCCTGCACTCAATAACAATAAAATAACAATACACAACAAATTTGTAGAACAAATTATTTATCGTTAAATGCTAAGTTTGTCAACTTTTGTTCATTACATTTTTTTCTATATTTATAAAAAAAAATGCAAGAAATTTTTGTAAAAACAAAATAAACGCAAAATAACTTGTAAAATAAGTAAATATAACTTACAATAACGAACATTGCTGACAGGTGAAAATGTTTCACATTGTGCAAAGTTACACTAAAAAAGAAATCGACCTTGCGCAAATCACACGCAACAGTATCCATTCGTAATGTTCGATGTTCATCAATACTATCATTGTTCATTTAATCAATTTACAAGCGCATAATTAATTTTGAAAGGCGAAACAATTGCATGCGCATAACATTGTTATCATTTTCTACAATTAATGACTATTAACGCAAACGCGTTCTAAACAACTACGATTCTAATCATGTAAAGAGCGTTCTATGAATGTCAAATACTACCTAACTGATAACAAACGATGAAGACATGAGCAAAGCAAATTATAAAACACAGTTTACTGAACATGTTTGTGTATAAATGAAATAATATATCAGTACTTATCCAGTATTCTTAATGTTACCAAAAATGAAAATAAATAATGGCGATGTACAGAATATTTTTCTTTAATTATTTCAATGTATTTAGATTTGAACATCATGTACAACTTTAAACATGATGAACAACTTTGAACATGATGAACTTCAAGATGTTCAAACTTGAACATCATGAACAACTTTCAACATCATGAACAACTTGAACAACTTATGTTCAATTGTTTATTTTTCTGTAATTTCAGATTTTTCAGTCAAAGTTTTCAGGATAAAGTTTTGGTGAAAGCGACGGGCAACATTGTGAACATAGACAAAGAAAAGCATTTAATTACTTTAAAAGACAATGTGTCTGGCAATTCTCGTGACTGCTTATCTAATTTCGTTTGTTGCTGCTGCTGGCGTAATCTATTGCGTTTTGGATTATACATTCGCCTAAATTACGCGTTTCTTCGGTGGTTTATTGCGTTTCTTGTGCTAAAATTTCGAGCAAAACATACATGTGGAATGTGAAACCTGCAGGGATTATGCCAATGCGGTATAAATATAAATCGACCATTAAGCCACACTCGAAGCACATGCGTGGCGCTGCGGACATGCAGGCTTTGCGCAATAAATTACGTAAATAGTTGATGGCGTGCCGTCTTATACGTAATCCACGTGTATGTATATAGATGTGTTAGTGTATTTATATGTGTTGGTGTGTATATATGTGCTAAGGGGAGTTATACTGTGTTTTCTTGCGTGCCATCGCTCGATCGCCACTTGGCAGCCCGCGTTTCCACCTCACA
Source organism: Drusilla canaliculata (assembly GCA_027574885.2). Lineage (NCBI taxonomy): Eukaryota > Metazoa > Arthropoda > Insecta > Coleoptera > Staphylinidae > Drusilla > Drusilla canaliculata. The sequence goes on along the minus strand of JAODGA020013694.1, from coordinate 1,653 downwards.
TGAAAACGGGCAAAACTTGAGCGCAACTCCACCCCAAATGTGCGGATACAAGAAGAAATTTTGCATATAAAAGCAAATTTTAATCCTTTAGAAAAAACCCACGCACTAGATTATTTGCTGCTTTATTTAGAACATTGTAATTTGGTTCGTTTCCGTTGTTATATCCACACGCAATAAAACTTGAAACATTAGGAAATATTTCATGTTTAAATTACTTGACTAAATAATAACATAACTATTTTGTGAGTTAGAACTGTAAAAAGACTAATATTTGGTAATTTTAAAAATTCAGACAATTGGGGCTAATTTGTAGGATTTACATGATGCTTCTTTCTTGTTGATAGTCTACTTCAAGATCATTTATTTCCATTGTAAACGCTGATCATCAATTGTTAAGGGAAAGTCGTGCGTCTTTGTTTAAATAATTCACCATTCTTTGTACACTTTTTGGAGCGTAACGATCTACTCGAAAATGTTGACTCAACTCGGGCCAGCGACCTCCTATATAGCAAACTCTCAAAAAGTAGGTTAATCTACAGGGTGCCGATTTTTTCTTTAAATTTCCATCAATATATTATCTCTTGTTAATGATCAATATTTTCAATTAATTTGCAATTAAAACAATGTGTATTTTTAATGATCCATTTTGTATCGTCCTGTATGTCTGCCTGTCGATTTAGGTGCCTTAAAAATACGCAGAAGACGCTCATGTAACATGTGGGATTTTTACCTATGCGTCGTCGGCACACGAAATGCCTTTATATACAAGGTAAGTTACTCATGAATAAATTGCACTCCTTGTGGTCCCTTGGTAGGATGCGAAACGCTCGACAGCGCCGAGATAACGAACCACAACATGTTCGCGGTACAATTCCACCGCTTTGACAGGTTCCTCCACCGCCGCGCCGCCAGGAATTGAACGTTGCGAGATGGCAATAATTTAATGTGCCGCGTATTGCGTAATTCACGGTAAACAATTTCGATGATATGAGCCATCCGTATCGTAAAGCATGCAATGAGTGTGCGCTCGTACGTGTGGCAGGTGGCAGGGAGTGCGCCGCTGCCGGTGCATGTGCGGATTAATTTACGTGGGCGAAATTAGAAAATACCTGCAACCAGCAGCCAGTCAGCAAAGTCGGGCTGCTGCTGCTGCCGCCAGGCTGGAAGCGGTACGTGTCCGCACATGGTGTGCATGGGAGTGTTTGTTGGCAATGTGAGGCGACGGTGTTTACGATGAAGGAATACGGGATCCGGTGACTTGCTGGTGAGCCGCAGACGGTAAATTTCACCGGTGCAATTTGCGGTCGGCATGTTTATAGACATGCCATAATTCAAATCGTCATTATAAACTTTATGATGCTGCCATTCTCTGCTCGTAAAATATTTTTCTTAAATTTTACTTTTAATGATGTTATAATTGTATTATCATTAAAGACATTTTTTATATTATAAAAGATAAAATAACAACCAAATAAAACCTAAACTAACCTAACCTAACTTAACCTAACCTAACCTAACCTAACCTAACCTAAACCAACCTACCCAAACCTAACCTAACCTAACCTAACCTAACCTAACCTAACCTAACCTAACCTAACCTAACCTAACCTAACCTAACCTAACCTAACCTAACCTAACCTAACCTAACCTAAC
>JAODGA020013657.1:0-13021 GCA_027574885.2 Drusilla canaliculata | reverse complement strand
TTATTATGGTGCTAAATGGACTCGAAGAGCAAAGATTCCAGCTTTTCTACCCCATTCACATGCTTTATATGTGAATGGATATTTGTGAGGCAACATTAATCTAGAATTGTATACTTTTATTGAGCAAGGTGTTGTGAGTGATTATTAATGTTTGCTACATTTACAGTTGGGTGTTGAATGAAGAAGAGTTCATTGTCAGACAGCTTTTTTTGAAGTTCATGGCTTTGGGTAAGTGGTTATTTCGATAGATACCTGAATATTTTTCTTTTCATTAAATTGCATATGGGACAGATTTTAATTATTTCGAGCCTAGAGTTGCTAAATAAGTTTATTCTATATTTATTATGGTGCTAAATGGACTCGAAGAGCAAAGATTCCAGCTTTTCTACCCCATTCACGTGCTTTATATGCGAATGGATATTTGTGAGGCAACATTAATCAAGAGTTGTATAGTTTTTATTTAGCTTGGTGGGTGTTGTGTGTAATTATTAATGTTTGTTATGTTTACAGTTGGGTGTTGAAATGGAGGAGAAAAGTCCATAGTCAACTACGAAGTTTTCTGGTAAGTAATATATTGTCGCTTAAGCGTAAGCACCGGCTATCTCATTTGTTGACATTTAGAGATTTTTAGTGTTTTCTGATTCGAAATCACGCAGCAGATCGATTGTTGTGGTCAAAAATTGTAATCCAGATTGTTGTGGTTGAATAAAATGTGAAAATGTCCACGCTGGTTGATTTTTGTGGCTAGTAGAACAGTTTGAATGCTCTCCTCAAAAATTGATATAAGCTGATGTTTTACGCTTAAGCGACGATATTCGGATCCCTGAAAGTATTATATTTTAATAAATTGTTTGTGAGACTGAATTAGACAATAAAAGCATTATATAGTATGTTGACTTTTGTTTATCAAATTTCCCATAAAAATATTGTTTCCAGGTGCATTTATTGGCATTGTTTGCCCGAAATCGAGGTAGATAAATCAAAATGACTGCAAGTTTACCTCGATTCACAAATGACAGGTAAACATTCTTTATTCAACTAGTTAACTAGACTGTACCCAGATGACAGCCATAACTTCAGGAACTCGAACAAGCAACTATATTATGGTAACGTAGCTTTTACAAAATACCGTCAAATGTCGAATCTAATGTGCTTAAAATTCATAAACGTTACTTACCTTAGAAAAGACACAGACACAACACTGCTATAATTAAATAAACCGCAAAGAAAATTTATTAGAAATAAAAACAATAAAAGAGCACCTTAAGTTGCCTAAGTATACCTAGGCAATCGTGCTTTATTTCGTCGCGAGCACCTGCGCGTACGGGACGTATGCGCATTTACTACAGCATTATTATCTCGCTCCACGTCGAGCAAATAGTTGATTTGCTGCAGCGCATTCATCTGCAGCACCAGCATCTCTTTGCGCAATCTATCCTCGTTCTTATGGTACATAAGCACATTGTTAAACATTAATAAAACATCGCGCTTAAAGCGCGCCGTCGTGTGAATGACGCCATTTTGTATATTTCTATGTATGCGCCGCAAGTCCATCGGCCGCTTTATTACACGGTGATAGTGCGCATCATGCTGGTAGAGACTCGTAAAAATCGACGCGTATATGTGGTACGCGATGTTGCGATAGATTAAAATAATCGTTCGTTTCCAGCGCTTGTACGTATCCAGATAAGGTAAACTTGTTTGTGACGGTAACTTGGATAAAACCACTTTTGGCACCAAAACTTTCGGGTTCTTAGCTATCGTATTACTCATTATCATCTTGTTGTTTAGGCTGTATGTGCCTACAAAGCCATTTTTTGTAAACAATTGATCGATTACATAACTCAGTAGATCCGTCTCAATTTCCAAATTTTTGGTAACGCCTTTATTTGGAAAATGTATGACTAGTTTTAAAATATTCTTCTTATGCTTATTATTCTTATTAGTATCATATTCCTTGTTGTACAAAAGTTTCTTTAATGTAGTACCATTGCCATTGGGAACGTTTTTTTGAAGTGTTTGCACGGTTTGAACTGCCTGAAAATTTTGGTTCTGTTTAACACCATTTTGTTTAAAAGCTGAACGGATTACAATATTCTGTAGAATCTGTATCTCTTTATTCTTCGCTTTTGTCACTTTTGGAACGTCTAAATTTGCCAGCATTTTAATATCCATAGCTTCCTTCAGCAGAGAGTTATTTATGTGGTATATTTTCTCGTCACATTCCATCTTTGCGCGTTTAATTTCCTCCCGTGATTCCACCAATTTCTCCAATTCGTTCACAATTGTATTAAATTGTTTACTACAAGCTGGACCCGTTTCTTTCTTAGATGTCAACAAATGTTCTTTTGTATTTGAATAAAAACTGAAAGAATTACTCAAAAAAGTTGTACCAATTCTTCCAGTTTTCAAGTTCAGTGATAATGGCTTGTCAAACATATTTTTAAAGGTAGAGAAATTGTTTATTTGATCAAGTGTATCCCAATTTCTTTTTGAAACTAACCCATGTTGCATTTCTCCGCTAGTTGAATCATAAATATCACGTTTACACTTCTTAGGACAAGTTATATCATCTGTTTCCATATTTAAGTTTCTACGTTCTTTGATCCAATTAATATTTCGCAAAACTTCCTCTTCTTTCTTCAGATCTTGTTTGTGTAACTCATCCAACATTTTATCAATTTCTGCCAGTGTTATTCTACCTATGACAAAAATCATTTGCCTACTAAACAAAGAAATGCCAGATCAACTTACGCAGTCTGCAAATATCGGCGTCGTCTTCATGTAGGTCTTCTTCCGAGAATGTCTTCAGCTCATAGTTCCACAAATCCTTTAACCTTTCCTTCAAATTGTGTAATTCGGATTCATTGTTGATGCGAATGATGTTCATGGTCTCAAGCAAATCGTCATAGTGCTTGGCGCAGTTCTTCGGCGTGAACCATCGCCGTGGTTTATTCAATGGTAGGCGCTCCAGCAGTCTGCTTACAGATCGCCAGTTCTCGAATCCGATCATCGCCAGCGCCGACACCATGCATAACTCATCCAGGAGCGTCCACCGCGCGTAACTCGGCTCTGCCAGCGATTCCCCATGCGCTGACATGTTGATGTTTTTCGCGCGCACTAACAAGAATATCATCCTGAATGATAAATAAACTGCAAGTCAGAATGTCATGTCAGGGACGTGTTTTATTAGGTAGGCGGTAGAAACATGTGTTACCAGGAGCAAATCGCAAGCTTTTTATTCTGGTTTCTGTAATTTTGGAATTATAAAAGCTTGATCTGAGCAATGAGTTTGAAATTATAAGACTAAGGCTAAGAATTTAGTTTACTTGTGTAAATTGACTAAGTAGGCCTACTTTGAGTGGCACATTTGCTAAATGAAGTGTCATATGACATTTATGGAGTTAAGTTTGTGGATTTATATTGTCAAATATAAATTACCATAAAATTTCTACAAAAAAAGAGTGGAGCTACTTGCAGTTTTCATTTGGTTATGATTATGAGCTCCCATTTTATGTACAACCAGTTTCGATTCGCCAAGATTCATTAAAATGCCAAAGAGTCTTCGTTATTGCATTGTCTTTCCCTGTGAATAGAATTCATTATATTTCAACAAACTTGAATTTGCAGTTTAGAAAATATGTTGTTAAACTTACTTCCATTTCAAAGATGTTGTCAATTTTGGTTAAAAATGCCGTTCATCTTACTTCGCGATGATCTTCTAGCGGTGTTGAAGTTTTTCTGTCTTTAATGTCTTGTCCTTCCTTGTAACTAGATTTTATCAAGTTTCAGTTACCAGTTTAAAAAAATGTCTTCAACATATTTCTACCTTGAAGATGTTGTCAATTTTGCTTAACAATTCTCATCTTACATCTTGATGATATTTTATTGCTATATATGTTCTTCAAACTGTCTTGTTTTTTTCTGTAATTCTTTGTGAACTGATTTTATCAAAATTTAATCAACAGATTTCTAAATATCTTCTTAAACTTTCTTCTAGCTTTAAGATGTTCACAATTCCGGTTTATGTTTCCATCTTGTTTTTCAATTGTCTTCTGTTGGTATTTGTTTCTTTCATAGTTGTACAGTCTTCCTTTGTTTCTCCGTGGTCTTCATTTTATAGAACTTGTAATAATGATCAATAAATTGTTAAAATACTAATCAATCCATTCCTTTAATTCAGTCATGGCTTTTGTAGTTGTCACTCAACTAAATTACCAACCTGACCATATATACAAAACATATTTCTAAATATTTATCTATAGGAACCACCTACCTGCATATTTACTCCTATCTTATATACGACCAAATTGATTACATGCTCCTGGATAGAACTTATACGATTAAAAGCTCTACAAAGCCAAGAAATACAATTTTTAGCCATTTTCATGCAACTACCCGTAAAATACGTCAAGTAATGTTCCCGATCGAGGCGAAACTGTAGGTAATCTGATGCAAATGCCATAACCAAGGTTACCTATGCATTGTTGTTAGTAAATTAAACAATACTTTTAGTTAAACAATAATGTTAAGTTTTGAAATGCTTTGGAGATCTTTCTATGTATTACTCCTATTGGTGTAGCAAGGTATGGAGGGAATCAGATTGACCAATACTGTGCGTAATTGACTGTGATTGGTATTCTAGGGCCAATAGATATTAACCTAGTAAATATAATTTTGTTATTGTTAGTAAAAGAAATGATAAACATTTGTTTAATATTTTTTTTAGAATAGTTTGTTTGAACGTTATAGAAAATAGAAAGTTTCATAGTTAATAAACAAAAAACAGAGATTCTAAACAATCTGAACCATAAATTAAACGATTTAAAATGCTGAAAGAAAAACATGAAAAAAATTAAAATTGGCTGTTTAATTTAAGAAATATCAAATATTTAGTTTTGTAATTTTTATACTTTAAATTATATACTTTTCTTTTATTTAGATGCATGTTTAGTTGCCTACAACAAATTTGATAAAATAAAAGAATCCATAGCACGCAGGTTATGTACTCAGTCAAAGTTTACAAACAATTTCAATGTTTCCAAGTCCGCACTTAATCTAACACCATAAAAACATGGAAATCAACATCGAAACAGCCATACGAATAGCCCCAGTGAAGAGCAATACAGATATCATCTGCGTGCAGCCGAACACATGCAACAACACCATCCAACTCGGTAACTCCCAAACTTATCCAGTCAACTATGCACTGCCGCACGAATGCACCCAAAGCGGCCTCTTCAACGCTGTGGTGGCACCACTCCTTAACTTCCTTCTGGAAGGCTGCGACGTCTCAATCGTCACCACAGGCCAAGCGCAGTCAGGCAAATCCTACACGCTCATCGGCCCTGGCTTCAGCTGTGCGTCCAGCGAATATGACTATGGGATCATTCCGCGCTTCATCAGAGAACTCTTCATCAGAACAGAAAAGAACAAAGAACGCAACTTTAGCACGCACATCACATGGTCGCAAATCTGTGGGGACAACGTTCAGGACCTCTTATCCTGTGGGAGCATTGAATGTAAGTCCATATCAGATGCTTTTGAAATCATACAATTGGGAATGACAAATATTGCACCCAAATGTGCCCACACACTGTTCACCATCACACTGGAGCAGCAATGGGTGATGGATAATCTCATTCAGCATCGAGTGTCCACAGCTAGTTTTGCTGACCTGGCTAGCAGTGAGAAAATCTTAGTTTTTGATAATTTAGGATCCCCACAGAGCATTCCATCAGATTCTGGTTTACTGGCTTTACAGAAATGTATTATGGCATTGACCACACCTAGCCAGTATCCTATTCAGGTGCCATACAATGAGTCTGTGTTGACCACATTACTTAAAGACTCATTTGGTGGAAGGGCTAAGACATTGCTGATTGGTTGCATATCTCCCTATCTGAAGGACTTACCAGAGACATTTTATACTCTCCAGTTTGCTGCAAGAGTGCAGATGATTAAAAATCTGGTTACAATCAATTCATACACAAGTAATGACACTGTTCAGGAACAGTTTGATGTGTTTGGTCTGCAATTCGCGGCGAATCAGTTATTCAAACTTGTTGTAAATGCTGAAGAGTTGTTTCAGAAGCTTATAATACAAAATTGCTTATCTCAGACTGATTTAGAGCAAATTTCGCAGTGGTTAATGCTGAAGCAGGAGTGTGAGGAATGTCTCAGTGACACATCAGAACCTAGAAGATCTTTAGAACGAATTGATGAGGAAGCAGAGGCCGAAGATAGTCTCACAACGTCGGAAAACTCCGAAGAGGAGAGTGAAACTTCTGATGAGAGTGATATCAGCGATAAGTTGCAATCATACATGGAGACATTCCGTCAGAATACGGAGAAGTTAATTGCGAAGACTATAATTGGGAATATTCTGCCTAGCACAACGAAGGAGAGTGCCACAAGTTCAACCAATAGCTACCACGAAAAGGGAGCGCGTGGTAGGAGGAATAGTATTCATTCTGTGGAGTTAACCACCAATCAGATTAATATTAGTGTACAACCGAAGATTACCGAAGACAGCTTGCAACCCGATGATGACACTATTGAGACTAAACAGAAGCTACTAAGACAGATTCAGCTGGATATACAAGGTTGCCAGAAACAAATCAATGAACTCGAACACACGATCAACATGAAGGAGAAGCTTAAGTCACAATTGCAGAAGCATAGAAGTATTAAGACGCACGCACGAGATAAAATCAATCATAAATTGGACGGTTTGAAACATCAGCATCAGAAACTGCGGGCGAAGCTGTTGACCATCGTCGGGAATGATGTCGAAGAGAAGGATTGTAGATCTGAGTTGGTTGATATTGAACAGAAGATTTGCGATATTGACTCTATCAGAAATATAACTGAAGATAGTTCGAGGAGAGTGTCGGAGTTGGATAGCAGTTTACACACGTCGAAGAAGCAGTTGGAAAAATTGAAGAAAGTTAAGCGTAAAGAGGAAAAGAAGAGATCAATCTTGGAGAATGAGTTGAAATCGATGCCGCGCCGAACGACGAGTAATGAGAATTGTTTGGTGTCTTCATATAATTGGTTGGAGGTTAGAGGAGATATTACGACTCCCGTTGATGATTTGGAGGCTTTAAGACATGAAATACGTAACTTACGACGAACCAGAGAGTTGTTGATTGAGCAACGTTGTAAGTTTGACGGGAAATCAAGTGTGCGCAGCATTATCAATGAAATTGAAGAGCGTAAAATGATTCAGTATGAAGAAGCAATTGAAGCTATCGATCTAGCCATTGAATACAAGAACGAACTAATGTGTGGACACGAGTTAGTCATTGCTACAAGTCATGAGATGACTGATAAGGTCCTTCTGGAACGTCTGATGAAGCTTAAAGATCATGAAATGCGGGTTTTGTTGCATAAATACTTTGATAAGGTGGTTGATTTGCGTTATTCCAGCAAGAAGTTGGAGGTGCAGATGATGAATACGGAGTGTCAGAATGAGAATTATTTGACCAGAATTCAGAATCTCAGTCATACGCTGCAGCAAGTACGGTTGGAGTCGGAGAAGCGGATCATTGCGATGCAGCAGCAGCACGAGGATAAGTTGTGCGTGGTGATGAGGCATTTGGCGAATGATGATGGTGGGTCCCGATTGGTTTCAAAGGTTCTGGGTGGATCCAAGCAGGCGGCGTTGTCGATGCAGGTTGCGGGGGCGGCTAGCAAGCACATTGATAAGAGTAGCTTTATTGCGAAGTTTTCGCAGCATATCTCGCGGACGGCAAGACATGAGACATTTCCTAGACAGCTGCAGGCTGCTTCAACAACGAAGCAGGCTATTGTGGAGAGGCAAAAGAATAAGATTATTATTACTCAAGCGAAAAAGTGATTTCTTTTAAGGTTTTAGTTGATAAGGTTTTAAAGTTTTAAGCTCGTGTATATAGGCGTAGTTAGTTACTTTGTAGTTGTGTATTTAATGGCGTGAAAATAAATGCTAAATGAGTCTCATTCAAATTGGTGTTTCTTTTTGTTTTGTGTTTTAAAAGTTACGGAGTCCACTTATTTTTTACGGTTTGCAGTGTTTACGATGTTAATTAGATGTTTGTAAGTAAATTTGTCTGAATCTTACATAAAATGTTTCAAAGATAAGTGTGTTCTTTGAAACATTTTATGGTGTAAATATATTCTATGAACTGTTTGTTATATAAAATGTTAAAAAGAACACTTTTCGGAGTAGATTTATGTGATGACACTTTTGAATATTGTATAAAATGTTTCAATTTGCTTATTATATATTTATTCCTTTGTTATATATTTTTTCTTTAGTGTTTGAAGTGGTAAATATCGTTTGTTATCTTAATGTTTTTGATATGTATTTAAAATTGACAAGAAACCAACAAATTTGTTATAAACTTTTCCAAATAAGTGAATATTTACTTTTATGTTATGTATAGTTCGAGTTTTGTTAATATATTCAGTAATAACAGGTTTTGCTTTTGTGCTCTTCGTTTATTAGAGTAGTTCTTAGTTGTTTTGTTTCATTTTTAAATTTTATTTTGTATGGTTATTTTCAATTGTTTCTTGGTTGTTATTTGGTGTTTTTACTCTTAAACAACATTTTGATGCTGTTCATGTTAAAAACTTGTTTGGGCATAAGCATATATGGTTCTCTTATGATAACTTAATATTCATTAAATGTATCATTCAACTAAACCTTTATATCACAAAAACAGAAGCACTGATTGTAATTTTGACAGAAAAACAAAATCTTATTAATACATAACAACTTCGAATTATTCTTGAAGAAACTTGTTCTGGAATACATTAATAATTCTTTTCGAATGTTATTTTTTAAGTAAACAAAGTTTATTACAAGTATTTTTAATGTTTTCAAAGAAAAATACTAACAAGAAAGAAACGAAACAGAACAATTCAAATCAATACGATATTTATATAACACTTGTAATATATATAACATATTATTTATTTAATAATATTTATTATTATAACAAATATTTATTAATAATAATATTTCTATTATAAACCATGTTTTACAATAATATTTGTTGATATAGAACAAGAAACTAAAAATTAACCATTAATGACATTTTGACAACAACCAAAAGAAAAACCAAAGAAATCTTATTTAAACTCAAGAAAAGCTTATGCATGTTTCTTCATTTGATTATACATTACCTTAATTAATATTTGCATACATTGTTCTTAACTTTAACAAAGTTTATAGATTTATTTTGTGTTTTAAAAGCCACAAACTATTAAAACGCATTATTAGAAAATTTATCATTAAAGTAACAAAATCAAACAAACCCGTATTAACAATGTAAATTAATACGATATTTATGTGAAACGTATCATTTAAAACAACAAATATTATTTTACAAAACCATCTGTCTAAAAATTTACGTTTTTTGAAGATTTTAAAATAAGAACCCAAACAACTACTATTAAAATGTTGACAGCAATCAAATGAAAAATTGCAAAACATCTTATTAAGACTGCATAAATCCTCATGATTCATACCTTATTTGATAGCATATTACATTAACTAACATTTACACATACTTTTTCTTAACGTTATCAAAGTTATGAAACATAATTGTTAAATTGAAACTAAATATTCAAGAGACGCACCGTTTGAAATTTGACAGCCATCCAAACAAAACCGCATAAAAACTCATTTAAACAAAGCCAATTTACGCAATTTTTGTATAAAATATATAAATTAAAAATAGATTCATTGTTTTATAACAATATTTTTACAACAATTAAAGATTTTCAATGATTTTTGTCGATTTAAAACAAGGAACCAAAAAGACACAACTATTAATATTTTGACAGCAGTCGAAAAAGAACGAAAAGAAGTCCTATTAAAACTTCACAAATTTACATGCTTTATACTTTATTTGATAGTATACTACATTAACTATCACCTCCACATGTTTTTCTTAATGTTATCAATGTTTATTACGCTTAATTATTGAATCAAAACTAAATATGTAAACGACGCATTGTTTGAAATTTGACAACGCGGTCAAACTCGCGCAGTTGTGGTGGTGGCGTTCAGTTCAGTTTGAGATTACCAACAAGATGCTGCCGCTACTACATAACCAACCGAAGAAGCTTGTTTATCGGCGATTTTATTGATTATCCAACGTACTAATTAAGGTAAATGAACACGCTTACCAATCTAAATAGTCATCCGCACGATTTCCATTTGTTCACACCCGTAACAAATGCGACAATCAGTGTAAATTCCGCCTTGAAACCTTGTCTGTTTCTAGACAACGCCATTTGCAAAATAATGCTCACTGATTCTATAAATTTATTTAATTGCCTCCTATTCGGTTTTCCCATCATTATAATTAATGAAATAGACCTTTTAGAGTGTAGACAGTGATAAAATGAAGATTTGTACAAAGTTTTAGCAGAGAAAATTCGATTTTTTTGAGTTATTGTGAAGAGATGCTACCTGATCATTGCAGATCATTGAACTCGGGATATTTAATGTTAGATTTTCGGAAAGATATTTTAATGACAAATGGATATAAGTTGATATTATATATTGACTGATGTATAGGTTAGTTTAACATATGATTATAAAAGTCAGTTGTTTATTGTGATTTTTGTTGGTTGTATTATGAAAATATACAAGTACAATGTTGCAGTGTCAACAGAAAGCTGGGTTTATTATATTTATTGAGGATTTATTTGTTTTTGTTGCATTGTACTATGATTTTAAAGGTTTATAGTTAACAACAAAACAAATATCGTCAAATTATTCATTGAATTGCTTTGTATTACTGATCTTATTCAACATTTGAGTAAATTGTGGTCAATTGGGTCATTGATATGTATTTAATTGTCTTCTGTTTGAGTTTATTATTATATATTAAATTGGAGTACATAGTTAAGTGTCTAGACAGCAATAAAATAAAGGATTGCATATAAATTTAGTAAAACAATTGAGGTTTTTTTTTCTCTTGAAGATATGCAAAATATGCAACTCTAATTGTGTTGTTCTAAAATCTAGATTATTTATGTTAACATTGTTTTAGCTGTTTTCAATGCTATTTTTACATATAAATGACTATAGTTTTTTTTTAGTGTTTTTAATGACTGTAATATGAAAATTAGCAAAAATAACAATTTTTGTTTTTCATATTTCTAAATGTGTGTATAATTGCATTTTTTTATCTTTTCTTATCAAAAACTAATTTCAAATAGATTGTAAACAATGCACAAGTTGTGAAACTAAACATTGATAAATGTTTTTGTGGTTTAATGCAATTTTTATGTGAAAAGTTTATTTGTTTAGTCTTATTCAGAATTTTAGTTAGTTACTTTACAAGATACTATAAATAAGTATAAGAACATTTACATAATAGATATTTTGTCAAATATTGAATAAACGTATGATTTTTGTAGGTATTAACATGAAAACAAATAATGAAAATGGGCCAAACTCATCGGAAAACACTCACAAAGTTCTCATTGATCCGACGATACCAATTGAAGAGCTGCTTGGTTCTGTCACAACCTACAACAATGTTGACGGGTCGGAGAGTTTCCAGCTGCGCACGAGCGCGAGGGTTTTCAAGAAAATGAAGCTGGATTCAGCTCTAGCTGCACTGCCGGATAAGAAAGGTAACTTTTTACATTTGCCATCAATTTGACTGTTTTTTCCAAACAATTCTTATTTTTTTTTTTACTTTATGCAAATCTTTTTTCATCATTACAAACACAAACAACAAAAAGTTACCCAAATTGGTGCAATTGTACTCAAGTGATCCTCTTACATACATTTTCGACGATTTATTTTTATATCTATATGGAGTTTTTTAATACATTAAAATTATTTCTTTAGAGACTGAAAAAAAGGAGGAACCTCCACCAAAGCCGGAAGTAAAGAAACCCGGCCAGAAACCATTCTGGACGTCGGAGGAGCGCAATTATTTCTTTGAGGCCCTCAACGAGTATGGCAAAGACTTTGAGGCGATCCACAACTACATAATTATGAAGCTGCGGAGGAAAGGTACACCTGAGCATCATTTAAAGACACGTGATCAGGTGCGACACAATTACTATCGCACGTGGAATAAGATCTCAAAGTACTTGAAGTTCTCCGAGGATGTGAAGAAGGTGGTGCAGGAGTTGTACGCGTTGATAAACTTTGGTGAGCTGCGAAAGAAGTTTGCGTCGATTGGTCCGAAAACCTGCAAGAAGTTGAACGAACTTATTTATCGCGGTACGCTTTCGATAAGGGTAAAAGGGAAGACCATACGTGTGAGAACTCCGATGTGCAAGGCGTTGAGAAGATTAAACCGACTAGAAGGTGACTAATTTTAATATCATTAATATTATTTTTTATGAGGATTGTGGAAGGTTACCCATGTTGAATCTGTGATATTTAATATTCGTTTTCCTAAAGATATTTTAATGGCAATGGGATATAAGTTGATATCATGGGTTGAGTGATTCATTGGTTAGATTAATATATGATTTTCTGTAGAAGTCAGTTGTTTTTTCTGATTTTGTTGATTTTATTATGAAATGAAACTAGTCTATTAAAATGTTGCAGTGTCTACAAGAAAGCTGAGTTTATTATGTTCATTGAGGATTTATTTGTTTTTTTTTTTCACTGTGCAATGATTTTGAAAGTTTATAGTCAACAACACAAATTTCATCAAATTATTTATTAAATTGAGGTTGTCAATGGGTCATTGAAATGCAAATAATTATCTTCTGTTTCTTATTATATATAATGTTAGATTACATTATTAGGAGTATAGACAATCATAAAATTAAGGGTTTAAATGGTTAAACATTCATTAGTAAAACAATTGAGATTATTTGTTATTTCTTGAAGATATGCAACTTTAGTTGCGTTCTTGTAAATTATTGAACTCAAGATGTTTGTTAGCCTTTGTTTCAAGGTAATAATTACACAAAAATTACTATAATCTGTTTATCACTCCATAGGGTGATTATTATTATATAAGTTTACAAATATTGGAGAAATTTAGATGAT
>JAODGA020013648.1:0-16391 GCA_027574885.2 Drusilla canaliculata | reverse complement strand
TAAATCAGTGCGATGATGAACGAACATTTACTAAATCGTGGCCCGCGCATCCACCATTGGCAAAGCACCGAGATGCTGTACGTCAAACCCTGGAATTTTGCGCGGCGTCAACAGTCGACCACACAGTCCTTTAACTTTCGCCCTAGCGAACCTAGCTTTCCAATGCCCTATGCTGCGTATCCAAGTTCCAACTATAGCCCAGGTGGCCAAGGAGCCAAACCGGTCATGAAAGACCACTATTACTTGGCGCCTTACTATCGTAATGCTATGCCACCACCTCCAAATCCTAATCGGCTGATGCTTGCTGATCAAAAGGCTTGTCAACCAAGTGCCTCCCCGCGACGAATTATGGATACCTGCTATTGCAACAATCGATCTCGATCGATGGAAGATGTAAGAACAGAAGTGATAGAATTATCCGATTGGGGCGAATACAAGGCACCATTTAATCGGCTTAAACATAATGTGAATGTGTATGAGAAACCACGTTCGAAGCCGCGGCATCAGCGGAGTATGGACAATCTGCTTGATGATAACAACAACTATGTACAAAGTGGTAGGATTTACCACGAGCCACATGCTATACGTAGAACACCACCACAGAAAAGATATGGCAATTACGGAAACTACAATTCCCCAGGAAAGCATGAACATTCGTCTTTACATCAAAAGGAATATAGCACCAATCTTCGCAATAATTTCAACATCAATAACTCAAATATGGTAAAATTATGCAAATATAATCATAAATATCGGTAGCTATAAATGGTGAACATTATAGGTAAAAATATACAAACGCGCGCTTTGCAGATGTTTATATTAATTGCTGTTGTTTAATGACAATGAATTTAAAACAAGTAATATTTATTTTAATCAACAGCAGTGTAAGTTTGTATGGTGCAAAAAGACTATTCACATTCAAAGAGCTCAAATTGGTTTCTTTAAATTTGCTTTTAATTACTGACATACATTTCTTTACGCGTTTCTCTCGGTTGATTTACTTTGCTAATATTCTACTGGTGAAAATTAGGAAATGAAACAGGATCTTGTGCAAATGACTTTGAGCTTCCGATTGCTGTGTGTCAGTCTTGTGGAATAAACATGCTAATAGTCGCTACACGGTGTCTCTTTCTATATGGTTTTATTTACAAATTGATTTCCGATCTGCATTCAAGTGTGGAGCAAAAACTATTCAGTAGTAGAGGAAAAGACGATTTCAAATCTCAACCTAGATTTAATGTTCAATCACAAATATGCAAGAGGAAAAGAAATTGAAATTAGTATATGCATCTAATAAATAATCACACACAATACCGCTAATGAATCAAGAATGAAAGTAGCATAGTATATAGGGTAAGAAGAACAAAAGTTTGTGCTGTTATTACAACGTACGTTTTTTAGATTTTCAATACGTTAGCTTGAAACAAAAATTCTGCGGAATGAAATTCGTCTTTAAATTGTTGAACGCCATTGACGTGGTATACAAATTAGAATCAATTCAATTCTAATTAAGAAAGACGCATTCAAATTTACTTCAATTTCTCATGGTGTTTTCTCAAACTCTGTAGCATGCGCTTAATTTATTGCAGAAGGTTCCTTTAATTTCTCATGGCGTTTTCATTGAACGTTATTTCTTTATTAATTACCCATTCTATTTTTTAAGTGTCATTTAATATAGTTTCCGAAAATTATAAAATAAACAGCCGCAACATTTTTGTACTATAAAATAAAAAGGTACTTCATACAATTTTAAATTTAACATGAATATGTTTGGTGCAAAAAAGACAACTCGAATGAAGTAATTTTTACATGAGCACCTCAATTAGCGAAGAGAAGTCTGCGCACGTTGTATTTTTATTGACGATTGGTTCCACTCAAGCTGTTTTATTGTGAATAAAATTATTAAACTTTCCAATAGAACACAGATCTGACGTTCAACAATTGACACGTCTGAAAAAATGCCTTGTCACAATTATTATAATTAAATGAATACGCATTCCAACGCAAATAATTACACATGTCGTGATTTACGTTCACTTCCTTCATATGCCACGTTTCTAATTGAAATTGATGTAATTGCGAAATGGGGAAATTGTCTTATTACTGATGCATTGAAATAATAAAGAGGAATGCGAGTCATAGAATAATGCTTCATGTGCTTAGAATTTTGCATCTTAGGTTAATATCATGATTCCCTTGATACGTCTGTGGTTGAAACTGAAACGATTGGATAAAATCAGACTGCAATAAATTTACAGTTACATACTACAAGTATGTGTTATGTACTTCTTAATTTCAAGTGCATCCATTTATAAATGTATAAAGGTGCACATAACTTAGCGGAATAAAAACGAACACATAAGAAAAGTCATCTTACTAACATACCGTACTAATGGATCAATGCTTGTAAACGCCAACATATGTTCTAATAGTGTGCACATAGAGCACACGCCTTGCGTCTGTTCCATAGCTATTAATACACACACATTTTCTGAAAAACGGGAAAGTCTGCAATCACACGAATTACTGTCTTATGTGAATTAATGTCGGCTATAAATGCAATACGAAACAGATTAACTGGTGAACCAGTAGCTTTGCTGTCAACTCTCATCTTACTTATTTGCGCGCATTCATTGAAGCAGAAGTTTATTATACATTCGTATTACGTGTTGGTAGTGGCGAGTGTCGCGGCGTTAATTATTGTGTCTTTCATTTTACGCTATTGCGTTTACTGCTAATAAAGCTAACCAGGTCTTATGAAAATTGACCTACTCAGAAAGAGATTTCGTACCAACATATGAATCGATAATTTAGTACATGTTTTTGAGTTAATATCAATATATAATACTTTAATCATGATTTTCGATGTTTGAAATTCATATCTGGTTACAACCAATAGTCGTAAATCTATGAACTGCTAACTTTTATTTAAATTATTGTTAAGATACTGATAATTTAACTAAAAATATGAAACATATATAAGAAAACTAAGAGAGGCGAATGAAACAGTGACGAAACGCAATATTTTTAAAACTTTCTCCTTTCTGCTAAACATACGCAATAAATAAACTAGGTGCACCCACTGTGCAAATGTGCACTATAATGCATTATTGCAGTATATGTAAATGCATATTCATTATTTCTTTGTTTCGCAAGCAGATAGAAATATGTAGTTTATTTATTCAAAATTCCATATTATTTGATTAGTCCTATATATTACACTATGTTCTTATATAAGTCAACAACAACATAAGAGTTTACGAAGTTAACAAACCAAATTAATTAATTCTAATGTGAATTGTGCGAAAGCGCATGGCTGCGACATATAGAATTTTCAATGTTACAATTAAAATGTTGAAGTGTTTCGCTCGCATCTACGTAACTTAGCTCTCACATAAATCAAGAAACAGAAATTAGTTTTTGTTTAGTTATGTCCTTAATATTAAGAATGTAATTAATATACAGTTTTAATTACATCCAAATTAACATTTTCTTTTATTTCGAAAAGCACAACGAATACTTGATTACTGGTCAAATTTAATTATAATTGGAATCAACATATTTTATTGATATAAATTTAACAGCCAGAGTATATTCTTGAATTTCTTGGTATAGTGCATTTGCTGCCGTTATTATTATCCGTTACAGTTTGCTTCCTTCGGTGATTATGGGCCGTTCGCTTCGATCATTAATTCATTTCATGTACAACGCAGTTATTACTATCACGCTCATTGTACGCATTGTAATCTGCTAATAAGCTCTGCACATCTCTGGAGATATTTAGTAACTTGCTTCTTTAAAAGACCAAAGCAATATCTCTTTGTTTTTATGTTCACTTTAAAATATATTTTTATTTCATTTCCAGCCTGCACCAAGACCAGCAGATTTTGATAATTCCGACGGTAGTAATGCTGCTCGGCCAAAATTTGTTGCGGTTACTGCATTGGAAGATGTTCAAGCCGTGCGATGTGCAGAATTTCATCCCAGCGGACAGCTGTACGCTGTTGGATCTAATTCGAAAACATTAAGGATTTGCTCTTACCCAAAGTTGAGTGATTTGCGGTACGTAAATAAATATATAACATACACAAAATTTATCAGAAACACTCACATTTTAGGGAAGATCATCAAACCTATCAACCTACAGTGCTTTTCAAGCGTACCAAACATCACAAAGGATCTATCTATTGTCTAGCATGGTCGCCAGTCGGAGATCTGATGGCCACTGGCTCGAACGATAAAACGGTCAAATTAATGCGCTTCAATGCAGATACATCGAACCTGGAAGGCGAAGAGGTCGAGTTGTCAATGCACGATGGGACCATCCGGGACTTATGTTTCTTGGAGGATTCGTCAAACAAATCCAGTCTGTTGATCAGTGGCGGTGCGGGCGATTGCAAGATCTACGTGACGGACTGTGCGACTGGCACACCGTTCCAAGCTCTTAGTGGTCACACTGGACATATTTTAACGCTGAACACATGGGGTGGCGCCATGTTTGTGAGCGGGTCTCACGACAAAACGGTGCGCTTCTGGGATTTGCGAACGAGGGGCTGTGTAAACTTGGTCACGCCTGTTACAATACCCGGCACAAGGCAGGGATCCCCAGTTGCTGCTATTTGCGTCGATCCTTCTGGCCGCCTTTTAGTTTCTGGTCATGAGGATAGTTCATGTGTGTTATATGATATCAGAGGTGGTAGAAACATTCAATGTTTTAAGCCTCATTCGGCGGATGTTCGTTCCATTCGTTTTTCGCCTTCTGCTTACTATTTGCTGAGTGGCGGATATGACAACAAGTTAGTTCTCACAGATTTACAAGGTATGCATGTCATAAATGGCATTAATGGTTTATATTTTAAAAATACAATTTTTTGTCCATAGGTGATCTAACTTTACCCTTACCCAGCGTAGTAGTCGCCCAGCATCAAGATAAAGTTATCTCAGGACGTTGGCATCCATCAGAATTTTCGTTCTTGTCAACGTCGGCAGACAAAACTGCCACCTTGTGGGCTCTGCCGCCTATCTAATACTTCCATGTTGAAAAATCATTTTAGTGACGTATGGAGCTTATGCATGAGCTACAAATTGAATAGAAAATCAAAGCTAAGATATTATTGCATTGGTTTCGACGCGTTGAATATTTGCTATAAAGTATAAGTCTGAACTAAAGATTTCTTACATATTTAACAGTGTTTGTCTCATGCAGACAAGTCAGATAACTTTTATGTATTTGTGAAACAATATTTAATTGCAAATACTCGTTGAAAAGCCTCTTTTATTTATTATTCGCTTTATACTTAGTTTTTGTTGTTTTATACTGCTTTTTGTAACATTGTTTTTTTATATTGTATATATTTTAATCCCTCATGGTTGAAATTCAATGTTTTACAGTAAACAATTTTTTAGGACAATGAATATATTTCAAATACCACATGGAGAATTATGTGAACTATGATATTTTTGTATTAAGATTTAATGGAATTATATCAATTGTATTGTAGTTACTCATATTAAGAACAAATGATAGTATTGCAATTATTTGAATACGTTTAAACAGTGTGTTTTAAATAATGCAATCTTATAACAAATACAGGACAAGAGTAACAAAATTATTTATAACTTATGTTGTTAATTGCTAATGCTGCACAAGTTATTGATAGGCTCTGCAGATTTATAATATTAAGAAGAACCCTATGTAATTGTTAATATTGCTTTATTAATTATATTTAACGAAATAATCTTCTGTTTAAGTTACTATTACACAATTGACCACTCCAAATTCATTTGTATTTCCTAAGGCCGGCTCTAGACATGCGGCAAACATCGAGCACTGAGCACCGTTTTGGCAACAGTGCTCTCGGATCTCCGACAATAATATATCTATCAGCCAATCAGAGGCAAGCAAATTAAAAAGTGACGGTGTCGAAATGATATTTTTGACTATAATCTGAGAGCACTGTTGCTAAAACGATTGCTCGGTGTTTACCGCATGTCTGGAGCCGGCTTAATATTTTAGATTTATCAGCCGTCGGAGGTTGGTAAAACATGATTGTATGATGAAGATAGTCTAGACGTAAATTTGGTATTTAAATGTTTTATTTTTTTATTTTATTTTACAAAATAAGTACGATGTACATTTCGCCTTGCGGCATCATACCTGTCAGTACCTGATGATGCCGCAAGGTGAAATGTACATCGTACCTATTTTGTAAAATAAAATAAAAAAGTATAACATTTAAATACCAAATTTACGTCTACACTATCTTCATCATTTAATTTAATTTTTATAATCCTTAAAATCCTTTTTAATTATTTGTGATTGGGAAAATAATGAAAATGGATCCCAATGATCTGCAGTAGAACAATAATGGAATAATCAGTAATGACTCATTGAGTTTTTGGATTTTGTTATTTTTTCAATATTTTTGTTCAATGTTAGGCCGGCTCCAGACATGCGGTGAGCACCGAGCACCGTTATGGCAACATTGCTCTTAGATTTTCGTCAAAAACATCATTTTGACACCGTCACAAAAATATATCTATCAGCCAATCCAAGGCAAGTAAAACCAAAAGTGGCGGTGTCAAATGATATTTTTAACGAAAATCTGAGAGCACTGTTGCCAAAACGGTGCTCGGTGTTTGTCGCATGTCTGGAGTCGGCCTTAGGTTTTTTTTTTAATTGGTCAATCATGCTCTAGTCAAAATTGTTTGACTTGGTTTTAAATTAAATTCTTTATCAATTGATGTTATTAAGAATTGATTTTTTTTTATATGAAATTTTCATAAAAAACATGACATGACATGAAAAATACAACATTACTTAATCTCGCACAACAAACTCAAATTAATGAATGCTTGGTATCAGTACCAGTGACAAAAAATCCACAAGTGCAAGCCGCATTTTTTCGATTTTCAGAAAAACTTATTCATGTGGATCTTCTTACTCGCCAATGAAATTTGTGAAATCAAAACAACGTTTGCAACTAACAAATCTAAAAGAAATACCGCGGAACAGCGTAATTATACACTAAAATTTAAAGATTTGACATCAAATTTAAAAAAATATGCATTTATTTTTGCAAATACATGTAAATGATAAAATATTTAAATTGTATTCAAGACTTTTTTATTTTCTAATGAACTCAATTATAAGTACCTAATACTCACAAATGTAATGTAAATATTAAGATTGTAATTGAAATATCTTCTTGTGGTTTGCGACTCTTCAAATTTTTGAATGTGGTTCTGACAACCGAAGAGCGTAGCTTCCCCTGTTGTAGAATGTCGTGTAACAGTTCGTTTTTTTCAGTCTTAGACGTGTTGTTGGTTGCATATAATAGAGCACGTGTACCGCAAAATATCCCCCAAACCAAAACGTTTTTTAGACCTGTCCAGACTTGTTGCTGTTTCGTGCATTCCTTCGATGGTAGTCCAGCTGCCGGTCTAGGCATTGTATTGTTCGTGTGCGTTTGTTTAAAAATTGTGTTTAACGCATCGTGAAGCGCGTTTGTTTTATTCTAATAATCTCATTCAAATTAACGCATACCAACCGTTAACCAACAAGACATCACCATGGCAACCAGAAAGAAACACTTTTAGAAATTAGTGCGTTCTCCAAGTATGAACGGCATGTCTTCCTAATCGAAGAAAGAAGCAAGGAAAACTTTCTCGTCTGTAGAGTCTTCTTGGTATTTCGTTATTGCGTACGTATAGTTTATACAAGATATATTAAGTGTAACAATTTTAAATCAGTCTCCAAGTATTATTTAAGTTGGGAACATTAGTCGTAATTGTAATTAAATAATGCGTTGATATCGATTACAAATACGTGTTAGTTTCAACCCAAAACTAGGCAACTACTGGCATATCGTACGTATATACACATATATTTATAATTATAAATTAAAAAGACAAAAGGTATGTGAACTCAATATTTATGAGCTGGCTTTCATACACACGAAAACCTAGAATGCAAGTTACTTGGAATTTGGAATCGCTGCGTGTGGACGCGGCGCAACACCAACATAAACAAACCATTACAACACGTGCTAGTTGGATCGTGTGGATGAAGGTTGCAAGGCCAAAGGGCTTGTTTGGTTACGTATTAGTATATCTGCTGCTTGCCACACAAACGCAAATAATCCGCAACCGTAGAAAAGACCTTCCATGATGTGTTGGCACAACGGAATGGCGGGTGCTTTCAGTTGTAAATTACCAGCGCTCACCGTAAATGAAATGAAGCAAGTAGGTAACCTTAACATTGACTATGATCATGGAATGAAATAGTCATTCGATCTATAATCTTGAACACCTGTTGTGCCTTGATCTACCTGAAATGCTCTTACATTAAACATGTTTATTTTTGAACCATGCCGCATTGGTGTTACCATTTATCAGTGTACATATTTTAACGTTTATTACTCTGTATTTAAAATATGTGATTGTCAGGCATTGCCAATGATTACCGCATTTCCGTTGTTTTTGGCGAGTGTGTGCGTAATAAGCGGGTTCGGTTTGCGTGTTTGCCGTACACACTAAAATATAACATTTTGAATCACTAAATACCAAAATAAATTGCCGGGTCGTGCGAGAATTTTGCGCACGTGGAGATAACTCGAATTGTCGAATCTGTTGGCTATAGAATAAGTAAAAATATGCTGCAACAATACGCCTACTTTATAGCCATTGACTTTAGATTTCACTCGCTAAATTTGCATGTGTTGAAAGAATTATTTTTAGTATTTGTTCAGTTTCCACGCTTTTTAACTTATCATTCGCAGATGTCTATATAGTACGTTTGTAGCAATGCAAAATCGCACTATGCCAAGCGACACTCTGGCTGCGACGACGCAATACGCATGTATGCACAAATTTTGCTTCACTTGCTAAACTTGCCGGTATTTATACAAACTCACCAGTAAGCTTGCAAATGTGCGTGCGTTTGGTTAATCATTTATGTGTTGCCGCACCATGTTTAAGGTGTTGAGTAATAAATATAATGCAAAAACAAATGCACTGTTGAATTGTACTTAGATAATTGAAGCAGACAATGGAATATTTTGTAGTGGCTGAATCGAAAGCGTGTGTGGGAGCAACTGTAAGTATGATATCTATTTAATTGTAAGATGGAGGCATTGGTTTGTAGTATGATCTGCAACATGTACGTATGGTTTTGTTCAATTATTCACTATTAAATCGTAAACAAAAATATTCGCAGCAAAAATATATATTTAATACATTAGTTTTTATAATGTAGTTTTATTGAATAATTCGAATTGTAGGATGTGTTAAATACTGCGAAATTTTATACAGGTTCGTAATTGCATCACTTTCTGAATAATCACACTACACACTGCAATACCAATAATGTCTAAGACACAAAACCGTATAAAGCCTGTTTCAAGGTAAATAACAGCATATTATTGAATTACTAGGAAAGTAGGTGATTAAAGATTAAAATGACATATCATACTGAGTGTTTTTTTTTTTGTGTTATAGTGTTATAACTAACCAACGTAAGCAAAATACACAAAACATATCAAAATGAGCAATGGTCCGTTAAGAACAATGATTGAATTGTAGACTATCAACATAGAAATAATCTATTTATGATAGTTCGATAATTGATGCTAAATTTAACTTTCCAATTTATTAGTCATGCATGGGGGGGCATGATTATTTATTTTATTTATGGATTAAAATGCACTAGCTCCCCTACACGCTTTACAATGAGTTTATATAACAATTCGTTTATTATCGATTGTTATTATAAGTGAATATAGATTAAATTACATAAAAAGACATTAACACTGCACTAATTACATAATGAAAATTACATTCATTGTTATGAATGAAATTACATTGTATAATGAATATGAGTAAGTATATTGCAAAGTATACCTAGAAAGCAAACAATGCGCTATCTAAATATTTATATTATTTTGTCATAACATGGCAATAAAATACGCGTGTGTAGTTCAATGACCAATTTTTGGCCTTCAAATAATGTAGTTTGATGTAGTTATTTGGTACCTGAATTTTTTACATTAGATACCCATCAGTCTTACAATACTGGGTATCTAAATTTAGTTGCCGGTTTTTGAAAATCGTAAAAGATGCTAACAAAATCGAAACGTGTTTCGCATCTGTTAGAATTTTTAATCAAATTTATAGTTTGTTACTATTTGTTGTAAGACACGTGCTGTACATTAAAACGACTGGTACATTTAAGAAAGCGGTGAGCATGTTGGTTAATAAAATGTATGCCATTTAACAGACGGGAGATACATTTTGAAGACTACTTTTACTGGCTGATTTTATCAAGCTAAAAAAGGTCGCGGCACGTTCAGTGAATTTCCAGTCATTCCAGTATGTAAATGGCGGTCAAATAAGCTACATAGGTGTGAGTAATATACATACGATTATTGGCGGGTGTCACCTGGCAATAAATTCTAATAAATCACTCTTGATATGCTTGCGCAAAAACATTCAGATTAATGATAATACAGAAAGTTTTCATTAAAATAATTTTACTTTTTTGCATAGGTATTTTAAAATCACCCAATACCTTACTTAAAATTTCAAACAACTAAACATTCCATTCATCAGTATTTATACTTTTTAATTACTGCTAAAAACGGCATAATTTTTCTGGCTAAGTATTTTTTTGCATATTTGTACTCGAAATTTATTTTTATAAACAATGACGTAGCTCCGTAAATAATTGCACCAATTTCATGTTCCTTACAGTAATGTAAAGATAAGGCCAACAAAAGCATGTTTACGTTCCTACTATTAAATTTTATGGCAGTAATAATGAGCAGTTGCAATTGTCATCGGCATTGGATTTCCAGCGAAACATGAATATGTGTTCCCTGTGCAAAACAATCACCTGTACAACCACAACACTTAATAA
This sequence comes from Drusilla canaliculata, assembly GCA_027574885.2. Taxonomy (NCBI): domain Eukaryota; kingdom Metazoa; phylum Arthropoda; class Insecta; order Coleoptera; family Staphylinidae; genus Drusilla; species Drusilla canaliculata. Next base: position 5,476 of record JAODGA020013648.1, on the reverse strand, counting down.
TGAAGCATTCAGTCAGTTTATAGTGAAGTCGGATCTACAAAATTTTCGTGGTCGTTATATCAAACTTCTTAGTCATCATTCATAATCAACTCCAATTATTGAATTATATTGTTTGATAATAATTTAAATTACATTTGCGTCTAGGCTTTGACTTGAAAAACTTTTCGGAAATAAGAAATAATATCATTACGACGAATATAAAGCAATTATAAAAACATTAACACACATTCAATAAAAATGATTATGCTTTTTTTTTTGTTTTATAGTGCTCGTGTTGGAGATAGATCTGTGTTAACAGTTTGGTTATAAAGTTATAATCAGTTATGTTTTGTCTCACTGAGGCTTCTGATCCAGTGACGAATATATGAAACACACACATTACTTTGCTATCTCACTTTCATAAAGAATGCTAGTCCTTTATGGAAAATTACCGATTACTTAAATTTGTATAAAGCGGAAATATATTTCTACCTTCTAATCTTCTATGATGCGCAATTATATTTGCAAAGTATTATTGTCTAGCAGGCCAGACTGTCACTAATGCCGAAATGGTGTTGTTGTATTAAATACATGTTTCTATCTCTAATTAATGTTTACTTTTAGTTATCTAGCTAACGCTATATTCAATAGCGCTCTCTACATTAACAATTGTCCACTGTTTAGATGTATATTATTCACATCAAATCCATATTTTCTTCCGAATGATAGAAGTAAATGTAAATTTTGTTATTAATTGTTGATTGGAGCTCTTCTAACGGCTCTTGGGCTAAATTTAAAATGATTTTGTTCATGAACATAGAAATTAGGAAGTGGTGGCAAATGCCTCCGGCAGGCTTTACCGTGTATATTTCTTGAATTATTTCTCTAGTTGTTCTTTGATCGATTGCGTAAGTGTAAGACTACAAGTTTTTAAAATGTCAACATTAAAAAAAATAATTTTTCCGTTTTTTTAATATAATTTTTCGCAGACCACCTCGGTGGCATAGTGGCATGTTCAATGACTACAATGCGAGAGGTCCTGGGTTCGATTCCTGGATAGGACAAAGAAAAAAGTGGTTCTTGTTCAAATATTAAGTTGCTCTTCATTACTCGTGCCATTCGAACAAGGGCCCAACATACGCTAATGACCACAGCAGTCGATGCGTAATAAAAAAAGAAAAATTCCGATTTTAAAATGCGATATACAGTATTTTCTGCATGTTTGACAATTATGTGGTGTGGAAAATATTTTGAAACGAAATTTATTGGAGTTATTTTTAGGAGTAAACGTAGTGTTTAGTGGTAAACAAACATAAAAATAATAATATTTTTTTCAGCGCAATGACTTGATCGTGGCAATTGCGTGCACACATTTCAAAAAGCTATGACAAAGTTATATGTATTTCAAACTGCAAACATCTTTAGTATACATTACTCATTGTATGGTCTTAAAGTTTACATCGATATAAATATAATATGATGTATTTTATTTCATACGTTAATTATTTTGAGGATTTATCGTGACCAACTCTTAATCACTATCGCTCACACACGTGTTATTCTAAGATTGGCGAAGCTTCATGAAAATGCTTTTAAAGACATTGCCAAAAGCAAAGTTTTATTGATAAATAGTATGTAAATTATATGATAGCAACTGTCACTGCCAGGGCCGAAAATGTTAAATTAGATACAATTGAAGATTGATTATGATAAGTGTTCAACAATTATTAGAGTTTTGCTTTTATTTGTTTAATCAACTATTGAAATAATTATTTAAGGTTTTTCGGGAAAATGCAAGAACAATATGACAGTTTTACATAGGTAGAATAATGTCAAGAACTATAAATAAAATTCAATAACAATCTAATATCTTGAATTATAGGTAAGCTGTATAAAAATATATTTATTGTATAAATATGGAAGTCTGTGGCAATTCGATTGCATGAGTACTTTCCAAATTAATTACGCTTGAATTATATTCATGTAATGACAATGAATATACACTTTTTATAACTCATACTGTTTTTTTCAGTTTTATTCAATGGTGTCCAAGGATCAATTAACAACATGTGTAGGTCGTTAAATAGTGTTTCTTTAATTGTTTTCTTCTTGTTTGGAAACAATTTTAATTACTTGTCATTAAACCAATTTATCAATGCTGACTAGTTATTCTTGAGCATGATCTTACTTAATAAGATAATAATAGAGTAAGAGTAATGATCAAACATACGTACTTGTGGTTTGCAGCTATTTTCACAAAAACAATAGTTGATTACGCACTTCGTTGAGGAACGCAATATTTTTTGTAATACTAGTAAAACAAAATGCGGACATTTGCGTTGGATACCATTACATACAGGGTGTCAAGTATGTACGGGAATTTTTTTGGTTCGGCGGGAATTTTTTTAATAAATGATTTAATTACACGTTTAATTATTAAACAAATAAAATCTGAACACTCAATTTTAGTGTTTTTAACACTCATAAAACTAGTAAGTTTAGACTGATTAAATACTGAATACCAAACAATATGATTATCTTTCCTTTGTAAATTTATTTTTAAATAATTATATATGTTATCAAAAAAAAAAAAAATCAATTGGCGGAGAAGGGGAAATATTAATGTACGGGAAATGTACGGAATTTTTTTTTTTTATCCGCTTGACACCCTGATATACATTCATATGGCGTGTTTATGCTTTATCGTTACGCCATCTTTTGAGGTTAACAAATCATATTTTGGGTGGATTATTCCCTACTATGTATATCTTTTCATTCTTCTACTCTTGATTTTCAAGTCTCGTTCTACTTTCTCCATCCACGTTCTTTCAATTTTCCCATTTTTTTATTAGAACTCATCCCATTATGTTCTTTGTAGTTTCATTTTCTTTATTTCTCTATGTGTCCTAACTACTTCATATTTTGATTTTTTTATTTGCTTTATTATTGTTTCTCCGTCCAGTTCCTCTTCTATATCTTATAGCATTACAATTACAATACCAATACGTAATTTGGTATATATGTATATAATCTCGTCCACTTAGTGGAGTTATCAAGTTCTGAAAATAATACAAAATGCTTACAATGATTATAATGTATTTTTCATATGCTTCATTTTGATGAAATGTATTTTTCATAGTTGGTGGTTTACTATTTATTTTTTAACTAATAATAATAATTTGAAAATTGCTATTTTGCTAATTTAGTTTTTGACTTATGGAAGAAAGAAAATAAATATGCAAAAAAAATATTTAATTTTTCAACTTAAAATTTTACTATCTTGAATTTTTGAAAAAAAAAAAACAACTTTCCAATTAGGTTGCGTGAGGGTAGGAGTAAATAGTAATTGTCTTATAGAAGGTCAGGGATCAGAGATAGAGCTTACCATTTCATTGCGATATTGTTTCCTTAAGGGTTTTCAATCTTATGAGTATTACAAATTTTCAAAAATATCAAAATTATGATCTGCACTGGTATAATTTACCAAAAAAAATTATTTTGTAATTTTTATTGTCAATTTTGTTTGAATCGACGACACTCGCTATGCAAATATGTCTTCACGTGATATTCACGCAGTCTGTTTTGTAACCCTGGCCGATTATTAGAAACATGTGATTATCGTTGTATACGCACGGCTGACACTTTTATGCGTAATTGACAACTTTGATTCGTGTCGATTTAATCCTGGTTTCTTTTTACAGACGCTTACCACGAGCCGGCGTGCTCGCGTTGGGATCCATTATACCAACGACGTCCTAGAGCACAACATTTAGCAGCAGCACGACTAGCATCGTGCGGCAAATATCGGGTATCTGTGTTGAGTGAATAACTTTGTTTTTTAATAGTTTTTTTAATATAAAAACGGTGCGAACTACATCGACGAGAACGGATTATCTGCGGCGGGCACGACCTACAGCCGTCGCCACGTTTAATTCGGTGTACCCCATGTTGGCTCAATTACTGTGCGCCATTACCCGGCTTGGGAGGTCCCCAAGGAAAAAATATTTTGCGCGATAAATCTTGACTTTTTCTAAGTTAGACCATAACGAAAATAAAGTTATTTTTTTTAGTCTAAAGGTAATATAAACTGTTTTTGTTAAAATTTGTAATAAGACTATTCTGGCACCTTTAATAAAATAGTGTACTTGTTGTGCTTTCGAAATTACAACTTTATCAAACTGTGAACACTCGTCAGGGGTCAGCAAACGTTGAATATGGACAACGCAAGCCGCACCAATTTAAGAAAATTATCCTTTCTGGGATTCACCAAATCACAACGAAAGGTTTGTATAGAATTTAATTATATATTACATTATTCAATATTTATATATAAATTTTATTGTTTGGCATTTTTGTTAACATATTGCCGTCATACGAAGTATTAAATATAATTAATTATTGTTTTTATAATATACTATACTCATCAAATAACACAAAATTGGGACAAGAAAACATTGGGAAGTATAATCAAATGGAGTGACAAGGAGGGTATAGCTACAGCAAAAAATGTTTATAAGTAAATATTGTTATGACGATTCCTTATGTTCATCATGTGACTTATTTTGTCAACAGAGTTGAATTGCTTGTATTTCTCATTAACTTGCTTACTTTTTCAATTTGTCGTCAATTGCCATTGATATTGTAGAAAGCGCAGACCGCTAGTTATTACAAATATTGATCAATTCAATTCAATAAGCGGTTTTATTGAATATGTCACAGTTCAATGTTCATTTTAATCGATCTGCGGTATTTGCGTGCCATATGCGTAAGATTTATATATTTATTGTTCAACATTGTTGACTGCATTATTTGCAAAATGCAAAGCACGTGCGTTGCTGATGCTTCCGTCTGCCAATTAATCAAAAAACGTATTAAACATGCGCATCTTTTTACTATCGATTTAATGCAGAACGTTGGGTTCTTATAATTTATTAATTTTCCGAATTGATTAATAAATTTTCAAAAAAGAAATTTTATTAGCTTTAAAAAAGTAATGGCATCATTTCACACAGAATTATGTAAACTGCAATTGTTTGTGTTGTGGCTTTGTTAAATTATGTTATTAAGAGAACATGTTTCAAAATTTAGTTGCAATAGCTTAAAAAAAGTTTGGCATACAACATAAGAATTTTTAAAGAATTTATGACAATATAACCATTGAGTTTTTCACGAAGAGCATGAGAGGAATTGGTTCTAAAAAAATGAAATGGTGAAGGATAACTGACATAATTTGTGTAACGTCCTATTAGCTCATTTATAATTAGTTATTTACGTTTCATGCGTCATTCATCTGTAATTACCCAGAATCTTTAATTGGATGTCACACTACCTTTGGATAAACTCATTGGAGACTTCAATTAGTTATTGATCTGTGCGTTGCAAGGCTATACATTTTATATTGATTTGACTGCATCAAGATGTTTGAAGTTTTGATACAAATGTATAACTTTTTACAAACTTGTCTATTTTAAAAATTCGGTGTTTGCAATTTAATTTC
>JAODGA020013622.1:0-13683 GCA_027574885.2 Drusilla canaliculata | reverse complement strand
CATAAAAAATTAGATAAAATGTTTGTCAAAACCTTCAAAATTTCAAGAACGGCTAGACTAATTTTCATGACCCGTTTTTGTTAGATTTGTTTTTGTCACGAATATAATAATTACCATTAAAACATAGCTAAAACTTATTAGAAGACCTTCTGAAGAAGATTCAAATTCAATTACATGAAATGTCTTCAATTAAATTTAATTATACACACAAAAAGATTGCTTTAATTTCGTACAATAATCTTGCTTGTGTTACATAAAATATATGTCTATGTTGGAATGTATTACCATATGTCTCATAAATAAATTACTGCCATACCTCTTAAATTATCTATATTTATAGATTTACATAACTTTAAAACAACATGTTTTTCCACTATCTGGATTGTTAAAATTACAGCCAAACACGGTAAACCAACCCAAAACACACTAGTCATTACCTGGAATTACAGCAAGGTAGAAGTTACAAGTACGTGTAGGTACTTTAAAGCAAGAGTGACCACAATTTACCTCAATTTCTGCTTTGCACGCGTGAAAAAAAAGGCGACCTCGGCGTTCGCAGGCTGCGTGCAGCAGCAGCAGCGGGTAAATAAGTTGTCAACAACATAATAAGGTCGAAAACAAATTACTTATGAACGAAGTGTTCTTGCATGCCATTCGTCAAAAAAAGTTTCGCTTCTTTGTCGTTGTCGTCGGCGGCGGTGGCGGCGGCGTCGCGCACGACAGCGTCCGAAATCTCTACGCGCACAAAGCGCAAGCCAAACGTCCGTACACGGCGCAAAAAAAGTAATAAACCGAAAAGCGCGTCGCGGCGCTCTCTTTATTGCAGCCGGTGCGTTTGTTGTGCGCGGGTGCTATATGGGTGTGTGTATGTGTGTGTGGGTGCTTGTATGCGGAGCGTTTTTCTCGTTAGTCCTGCCGGTCGCCAAATCATCATCATCATCAGTCACACGACCTCCGCGGACGGTCCCACAAGCAGACGGCGTGTGTTTGTGTTTGTGTAAGTGTGTTGCAGTAATCCGGCGCGGCGTCCTGTAGGATTCCGGTTACAAAGAGGAGTCATGAATACAACTTTCTGCTAACCGTCGACAAACTACGACCTTTAACAGCAAGCAAAACAGAGTTGAGTCTCGTTAAGCGAGGACCTGATTAAGAGTGGTTCTCTCTATGGGAGATGTGAGAGGGTAGTAAAGGAAGTAGTTTACAAAAAGAGGACCTCTTTTTTCTTATTGTTATAATTTAGAAAATTTGAAACATAAAAAAAGAAAAATTTGTTCTTTTACAATAAACACTCACAAAATAGGTTTCTTGTAAAAATATAATAAAATAACTTCTAGAGATATATTAATATATTTAGATTTTTATATTTTATTTTGATTCTTAACTTTCTTTTTTAAGAGACATGATTAACAAAATTTGCTAATTGTATAGGTCTGCTTTTATGTGCTACAAGTTTTTGATATGACATGAGAAATAATGAAAGATAACGCATAATTTGAGCATTATAATAATCATAGTTGTATTCTCAATTTTTGAAAATAAAATAGAAATAATTGAACTGTTGGTTGAAGCATAATACGCGTTTTGGTGTAAATTACAGGTTGGTTTATTTTAAAATGTTTTCTAAGAAATGAGCAAGCGTAATTAATCGATTTATACATCATTAATTTCTTTATTAAATTTTCAAGATTATGGTGTACCATCTTTTCAAACAAGTGAAATTTCACAAAGATATTTGGTTTTGACATCGTCTTAATAAATCTACGCAATCAGCAAATGTTGGTAGTCTTGCCTCTTAAGAAAACTATTAAACAAATAAAATGTGTAGACAGATAAACGTTATTTTCTAATCATAGAAGTTTTCTGACAATGTAAAACATTTTTAAATACAGAAAATGTTTGAAATAATTCTTTATGGTATAATCAGGTGCACTTATTTTAACTTGTTGGTAAAATATGTTAATACTAATAAAAAGGCATATAAATGTTAGACAATTGGCTATTAAATATTATCGTGCAACATTCACATCGATAATAAAACCAACCGCATACGAATTGCTTTTGTTACATAGTTTTGCTGTTACAAATCACCTGAATTAATTTCTCACTAAGTTTTCTATTTTAATATATTCCATTTTTAAAACAAATCAAAAATTTGATAATTTTTATGGGAAATTGCAAGTTTACGTAAGTTTAGTTTAAATTCCAGTTAGATTAGTTAATAGTTAGTTAATTATAATAATCAATAATATAAAAAAGTTGTGTCTGTAGGTCTTATTATAAAATAAAAGTTAGGCAAACTTTATTGCTTTTCTGTTGAAATTGTCTTTGCTCTACGTAGGCCATTGCATAATAAAACATATATTCCTTTGAAGATTCGTATCGCTCTAGATCTTTCTCATCCTAACTTAAAATTTTTAAAATATAAAAAAATATATTTAAAATTAAAATTCCACCAACAAAACTATTTTAATATACTAAAAACCAGTTCCTTTGATATTTACATATTCTTAAAGGCTATTTGTTAGTTTCTAAAAACATTTCAATGAGATGAACTAAGACTGACTAAGAAAATATTTTTCATTAAAAATATGTTGTAACTTTCTTTTTAATTAAAAACCAAAGAACTGTTATACATTTTTTGTATAGTTTTTATTTATACTTATTCTTATTAAAATAGATCCATTATAGTAAAATTCACGTAATACAAAAATAAGAAGTACTCATAAAGTATTCTAAATACAATAAATTTTTATTTTTAGATATAAAGCATCTCAGAGGAAAATATTCTACGACATCCTGTAGATCATCACACGGTTCAACCGTGTCGACAGCTCCCCCAACACTCACAGCTCGCAATTCCAACTCCGCTTTATACGCGATTAACAAGTGATGCTCGAATAAACCGTCAAACGTATACAAGGACTATTAGCAGTGTTGCGCGCCATTCAGCAGCGCGAACGTGAGCCGGGCGATAATATTCCCGGGCCAAATTTCACCCACTTTCTACCAACACATTCCCACTGGCCTGCTCTCCGACGCAAAGTGATTCTTCTTCGTCCGTCAGCTAATTGACTTCGAACGTACTAAATCTAGAAGGACTCCACCTCACTTAAAACACCACCACTTAAAAGACAACACCAACACCAAAAATAACCAAAACTAAAAAAGGACACAAATTAATTTATAAACAACTAAACTTCGTTATTAATAAAAATCTCGCTCGATTAAATTTGTGCGAATAATAATTAAATCACTATTTGCCGTAATTATTCGAACGTTGATGAGCGCCAACACCAGCTGCGAGCGGATGCGTTCATCATAATTAAAATCGGCTCAGCGCGTTAATACGAGAATTTTCGGCGCTGTGTGTTGATTTTGCCGAGGGAAAAAATGATTTTCGATTTCAGCGGCGCAATGGGCGCAAAGCGGCGCGACATTCTGATCGTGCTGTGCTTGCAAATCATCCTCGTCGCCCTGTTTTATCTCTTCGGATCCTACGATGTCAAATACGAGAAGGAAATCTATCCGAGTAAGTTCCTACATAACCGTTGTACATTTATACATACACGTACGAATTGCTGTGGAACGTTTTATTGCGGTTTATCCGACTGTGCGCTAATTTAGCACGGCTAAAGCTATGAAAATGTGTACGAAATAATAGTTGCAATTTAATAGACTTGTGCGCAAAAAGGAAGTTAAATATGCATAGGCGTTTTTGTGAATATGTGGGATTATGAATAATTTACATTTATATTTAATTTTTAAATGATAACCGCGGTTACACGGTGACGCAAAAAAACATATTGCAATGAATAAATAATCTTTCAATGTTTTCCAAATTTGTGTTATTTTCAACTGGAATTATTGAATAATGTTTCAATTGATAAAAGTTACAAAGCTATATAAATTGTAGTATATTGATATTTATTATATAAACTACTAGCTTTTGCTTACATTTCTCGTTTAGACCAAACCACACAATTTTATGGTGATGTTTAGTTTTCTATAACTTAAGTCTACCATGTTTAATTTTTATATATTTACCCTTTATTGGCAAACATTAACCATGAAAATTTGATACAATAAAATAAAACAACAAAAATAATATTTATTGGAAATACTAATCAAAACTCAAATAACTATAAGCCACAAAATTTAAATTATTTCTTTATGTGTGGCAAAAAAATTCAGTAGTTAAAAAATTGGTTGCTTTATTATAAAAAACTAATAAAATATATTGTTTCTTTTTTTTTCACAATACTGAATCAACGTATATGAATCTAACAAATATTGGTATAATATGGTATAATATTTTATATGCCTTTGTAACAGAATAATATTCCATTACCTAATACCGTTGCTAATTATTTTTTTACAAATTTTCAAATACAAATATTATGTTAAATTTGACGTTTCCTTTAGATAATAGACTAGTAGGTACGAAATGTTTAAAGCAAATTTAACTACATGTTGCAATATTATCATGAAGACACTAATATAAAATAATAGTAGAATTATATAAACCAGAGTGTAAACCTGCACGATGTGCAGTTTGACTTTGAAGTTTGATTTTTAAGTTTAAGTTTAGTTTGAAGTTTATTAATAACGTGCAAACGCACCTCAACCATCTAATTTACCGCCGTTGGAGCAGCCAGAAAAATTTTAAGAACCGATTATACCGCCGGGCAGCCTCACTAGTCCCAAGTTGTAAAACTTTACCTAAAAATTTATGATATTAGGGTTTGCTGTGAGCAGTGAGCTACCAGTTACGTTAGGCAGGGTTAGGTTAAATAAGGTTAAGTTAGGTGAGGTAGACTTAGGTTAGCTTTATATTTTTGTTAAGATATATATTTTGCTAAGATATATAATACAAATCCAACAAAATTACTAATCGCTTCGTGAACTTTTTCATGTTATTTGTCAATTTGGAAGACGAATGCAGACAAAAATGTATAAAGCCAAAATTCTACCTGTTAAATTTGGGCTAAAAATCAACCGCATCCCCAATTTCGAGCGGCGACAAAATCGGTTATGACCTTTTTCATTACAGGTAAAATTTGCCTTTTTCGCGACGAATTGCATCGTGCCCGTACAAAAGATAGAGATCTCTGAAAGGAATAGCGTTACAATGAGATTGAAAGCCCTATCTCTAATCCCTGACCTTCTATAAAACAATTGCAATTTACTCCTATCACCACACCACCTCTTTTAAAAGTTTTTTATTTCAAAATTTTAACATAGTAACATTTTAAGTAAAATTTTGATTTTAAAGTTTAACTTTTATCTTTGACGTTTGTTAATGACATGCAAACACATCCCAATTTTTTACTATTAATAAATTATACCAGTGCACAACTCACAATTTTGATATTTTTGAAAATTTGTAATTTACAAAGAATACTAAACCTTTAAGGGAACAACATTGCAATGAGATGGAAAGCTCTATCTCTGATCCCTGACCTTCTATAATACAATTACTATTACTGTTACTACCCCTTGGAAAGCTTTTACATTTTTTCAAGATTGTAGTAGTTTAAGTTGGAAAATTAATTAATATTTTGCATATTTATTTTTCATCTTCCATGAGTTCTACGGCCGTGAAAGCGAACAAACATCCAAACATTTTTAGCGGTTTATATTTATGATAAGATTTATTAAAACCATTTTTTGTAAAGTAAAGATATCTCTTGTTTTGCATTTACTTATATTTTTGTAATTTTTGCAAATATTTACTTTAAGATAGAGTGAAACTTGTTCATTTCAAATCCTATATATTATTAATAGAGTAAAATTTGTTGATTAAAATTATACTATGTTTATCAGGTGTTAAGTTTCCTCGTCAGTATGGCAAATATTGTTTTCATTTTAAAAATTGTAAGTAGCCGCATTCAATAATAGTTAAATTAAGTTCAATAATTTAATTTTAATACAATGTATTCCTGTGTTTATAATAATGGTTTAAAAATGTGATAGGTAAATGTAGATAAACTCTAAAATTTCCGACTTTACTTTAAGTCGGGGACTACATAAGAATGTCGTGTCTGTAAGACTCCAGAACAGGTAAATCAAGGTTTATGATATTTTCTTGTTGGTGTTGTCTTTTTTACGGTTAGGGTAATACTTATAGCAGATTTAAAAATAATTATAATTTATTGTCCGCTACTATTTTTGATATGGAACAACTACAATCAGCTTAATATCAAAAATGCATTTAACATTTTTAACCAATTTATGTGGCAAGAACGAATTTGTATACGAATAACATTCATCATAAATATTCTCGTCCGAATGCTATGTATAAATCCTATTTATGTTAACGAGTGACGCTAAACATTCAAAACAAAGAAAAATAAAGTAATTATCAAAACTAGTGAGGATAAAAGAATCAGCGTTGTGGTTGGTCAAATTTCCACGATTCTCCATAATTTCTTCACTCCTTGTTTAGTAGTGCTCGTTTCACTCGTACTTCACAAACACGTCGTTTGCATATACCGTTACTTTGCTAGTTACGTAAAGTATTTTAAACACTAAGATTGTTAGTTAGGCTACCCATTAGTCAAAAATTTGTTTATTGCCATACATTTCATACCAGTTATAGGTACATTAAATTTTATAAAATTTGTTAAATATTTTTCTTTGTAATGCTTCAAGATATGCAGATTACACTTAAGATGAAAATGACGCCTAAAAATATTTGAATAAATGTATTATATGCAATAATTATATACTCTCCCAAGTTAAAAAGTACAGCTAAACTTTTTTAAAAATAAATTTAAGCTATCATTTTTTTACATCTAGAGTTGAATATATTAATATAAAATTTTAGCAATTTTTATAAAAACAAAAATGGAATTGTTAAAATTATGTAATATCCTTCCACTGCGCATACATTCCAATAATAACAAAATATTAATTTGAAATATTATATATCATCAAATATAAAATATTCAGCCAGCGGTGGAATTAAATTTGCAACAATCAAATTTGACCATAATTTACAATGATATTTGGTATAACTTAACAACTTTATTTTTTAATTTAAAATTTAAAAATTTAGAAATAAATAAAACCTAATAAAACCCACTTAATAAAAACTTTCTCTAAAAGCATATTTTTCACATAGAAACGTATTTTTTACGATCTATTAAAAGCAGTCACACTCGTAAATCTCATACTTTACTATCCTACTACTACAACAAGTTGAAAACTGTAAAATAATAACAAAAGCGCAAAAATTAAATCCAAATCGTCTTTGCAGCGATATTCGCCTCACGCTACATTTCGCGATTGCGCAGCCATCGTTCGGCGCAACTTCCACGGTTTTGCAATCGCCGCCCTCATAAATATTCTTATTAGCGTTCTCTCGCGACTTGCGACTTGCCACCCCTTTTCGTGCTCAGCCGCCGCCGCCGCACAGCAGCCTAATACCGCGCTTTAATGCCGCATGAACGAGCCGCTGCGCGTAAATTGCACCAACTAACTTAAATTTAATCTAAGAACTACTACTTTCTGTTTATCTTGCAAGTGCAAATGAAACAAGAGCCGTGGTGGCGGCGGCGAGAATGGCCGCAATGTGGCGGCAAAAGGGATGGTTTGACCCAGCCTTGCGGTGGTTGCAGTCGTTTTATTGTACCGCCATTACTTTCGCATATTACCAGGGTTCGGCGAAATCAGTGCATCAGAACTACGACAAACGCAGAACTTGTAGTAAACTCACTTCGAAAGCCGAAAACTAGCCGGAGGGCGGCAATTGCGGTGTCTATTCGTAACAAAAATTTATGAGAGCGCTTTAAACGCCTTTTAGCGATTCTTTTAGAAATCTGAAAAATAGCAAACTACGACTGTTGTTGTGTATGTGTAAGTTGCCCTATTTTGTTCTTAATTACAAAGGTATCAAACTGAAGTTATTATAAAAATAATTCTTCAATATAAATATAATGTAATAGAAAAACGAAGCCAGTAAAATTTTAGTATATAATAAAAGTAAGTTAGTAGGTACCAAAGGTGTTATCAGATTTGATATAAATTAGTTTTAATCAATGTGATAAATGTTTTATTACCGTCTTTATAGACTTTTTATGAGAGGTTGTAAAGTATTAACTGTTGCATATTAATGGAGAATATACTTTGTTGAGGTTTCAACCAATCAATGTTTCTTAAGTTTAAAATTAACAGGAATTCAATAGAATACATTCTAAATATAACATAATGGTTTAACCGATAAATTTGCGGAATTACAATTTTAAGTTGTTTTATTATTTTACTTTGTGACAAATAGTAGTGTTTTATGCAACTAATAGGGTAAAGATTTGTACAATAAACTTGCTTTTAATTATACAAGCGCAGCGAGTAATTCGGTTGTGTACTATGTTTTTTTAGTCTTTCAAAATATCATTTCGTTTGTTAGAGTTTTTAAGATTATGGCTGTACGTTAATATAAACCAATTGCCACAAATGCACGTTTTGGTTGTTTTGTTCAACTAGTTAGGAATAGTATATTAAGTAACCATCTTGATAAGTGATGTTTATAGTACAAAAAAGAAGTAGTCATACGAGGACGAAGGTAGAGTTGTGGATGTTTTTTTAGTGTGAAGAACTTATCAACGTATGCTATTTTTTACGACACTATCCAAAAATAAATTTCAATAACATGATGACGGAAATTTTTATCATAATAAAATTCAGCTGATTGTGCGCTGTCAACACACTGCGCGTTAAACTGCGCGTCCGGCAATCAGACGCTTGCAGCATATAGCAAGCTTTGCACGCACGAGACGATCAATACCCCATATCGTAACATGTGTTGATATAAAATTCATAGCGTAACTGTTGAACGGTATTGTCAGGTTTCCGTGCATGTAAAGTTGCACGTTATTACTAGAAATTATTACCGCCCATTAGTAAACCTAAGCAGACTTTGTTTCACCGTTTCCTAATAAGTTGTGCATCACTTTTGGGTCAGATTACAATAATTCTCGCTAGATGTCGTAAAATAGCAAACATCTAAACTAAAATTGATACAATGTAATTTAATAGCCAATAATGCGAACTTAACTTACTTGCAGCCAAATCTTACCATAGTCTATTTAATGTTATCTGATATTACTTGTTTTAGTAAAAGTAAAAGTATAAAATCAATATCTTTCATTAGATCATATTGCCTAATATATTAAAGATACAACATATGTTAACAAGACTACGTATTTTTAATAATAACAGCAGATAGCTCTAAGAGACGTGTATTATAGAACAATATATATGGCTGTAGTACTTATGAAAATATAGGATGAAGATATTCATTTCGATATTTACCTCATAAATTAATTTTAACCTAATCATGTAATTCAAGAGAAGATTAATTAAGAAGATGTAATGTGATTACGGAGAAATTAATTGTTATTCAACCTTTTATTGGCATATCAGTTACTTATACATTTACAAAATTAATTGAAATATAGTCAATATTTACCCTGTTCTCCTCCATTAATATCAAATTTATGCAATTAGTTCTACTACAATACATAATTACGCCACAAACATCGATAAAACTATACTCCAGCATTTATGAATAGGCCAATTTTAGCACCACAATACCCCCAATAACGTCAATTACGAGGAAACACAAATGACACAGCTACACTAAATGAATCCCCATTAATTACATGCGTAATGGCCGCTCAATTGAATAGTAAAAGATCTCCCTTACAGCGTATTGTGCCGTTCATCGATGAAAAGTTATATTGTTCCAAGCGCGCACCCATACTGTTGAATAAGCGAACAATCGCAGTTGGCCTCATAATTGGCATCCACTCGACTTCGGGCACGAGTGACACAAGCATAGACAAATCCGCGGTGTTTATCCCGTTGCAGCATTCAATTAAAATTGAATCAATCCATCGGCGGGAATGCGGAATTAGCCAATACTCCATTATCGGGCCCCGGCGATCATTTATCACTTCGCATGAAATGTTCATGCGTCTGTGTGGGCTTGTGTGGCTGTGATTGTATGTGCATGTGAGTGGGTGTTATGTATATGCATGGAATCTCCCCAGTGGCACCGACCACCGACCAAAACCATCCAAAACCGGCGTTGGCATATTAGGATCGCATGAATTGCCATTGTAAAAGCCAGGTGCCATTATGTGGCACGGTGGCAGAGAGATGATTGGCTCGGGTCGTTATCGGCTCTGGCGTGATTGTGAAGACCGATGTTGTGTGTTGTGCGTTGTGTATGCATGGAGATATTGAAATCGCTTTGTTTACGCGCGTCGCGCATTGATGGAATCCGGATTGTAATGAAACGAAATTAATGACTCGTGCATGTTTGCGTGGTGCCCCTCTGGTGGACGCATATTTGGAATAGATTATGCGCGAGCGTGTGATGATACACGCAGCGTGTGCAGATTTCACGTGGCCACTGTGGATTTGCGGCAACTTTTTGTGCAGGGATGCGTGGGTGTCGTCAATGGTGAAATATAAATTCAGTCAGAAATATGCAAATTTTCCACGTATATAACAGTGCAGGCGACAGCAGAGGAGAGTGAAAATGGGAAGGCGAAAAGTTGGCGGATGGGCGCAACTGATCGCCGTGCGTACGTACTGTCCGCAGTTTGCCAACTTCGCGTGGCAGAATGAACAGTTTTGAATAGTTATGTAAATTTGCCGGATGGGTTGAAAAGGATATGCTTACTGATCCAGATAAACAGCGCTGCATAAATGTTTGCATAAACATATGATTAAAACACAACTTTATATCACTCATCTGCATTCCACCTAACCAGATCTAATTTACACCAATCTAATATATTCTAGAGATGCAAACTTAGTTTGGAGCTAACTTTAAATTACGTCAGTTTGATATGATTTAATGTTCTTCAATCTTATGTAACCTAAACATTCTTAAACATATTTAATTTAGTATGAGCCATATTATTTTCATATAAATTTACACCATGGATTGACTTAATCTGACTAATTCAGAGCAAACCAATCCAAATTAAGAAAAAGCAGACTATATAAATAAAAGAATATTGTGTTTGTAATATTTTCATAACTCAAGAACAGTTAAAGCTATTTTTATAATAATTCGGTAAACATTCAAAACAAAGCAGAATAAGTTTCTTTCAAAACTAGTGAGAATAATAATTACAGCGTTGTGGTTGGTTAAAATCTCCACGATTCTCGGCGCTTCTCCACAAATGGCTATTAATTTTTATCCAAATGGAATGCATTGACACCGAATTTTTGTTGCTTACGTAGTCGATAGTAGGCGCTCTAACGTTCTCATTCAAATACAAATAAACACGCAACATCCAATGCAGGTTTGGTTTGAACGCTGTCTTATAGAAAAAATCCAATTGGCGGACTTGCAACTATAACCTTAAAACGTCAAACTGCCGCTAACAGTTATAACAAAATGTCAACAACAGTCTTTAAAAATGTAAATTTTTGTTGAAATTATGTGCGCAGTTCAGACTTCGTATAATCTATATTCTCAAGCTTGTGTCAAGTGATCTTTCGGACAAGTTCAGCAAAAGAAACGTAGTACACAACTCTACCTGTAAATAAGAGCCAGTAAAGAAGAACTTTGCTCGTACTCTAAAGACACGTCACTAGTGAAAACAATATTATAAATATTAGTAATATCTGTAAAACTATCATAACTCCCTAACGAGCAGCTTGCGCTTTATGGCTATTTTGTTGTTGGAATTATCTTCGGTCAAGATAGGATAATTTATTAAAACGTAAAATACTTCATTTAATTACGAAATATGCATAACAAAAACAACTACAAATAATGCCCCATTTGCAACAAGTGAACAACATATGTTAATCCATTATCACGAATGAAAGCCTCCCAAATAGAGCACCCTCCTCAACACATACAATTCCGTTAATTGCTTCGGAAATTATTACAATTGCATCGATGAGTGTTGTTTGTTTACAGTCATAAATCAATTACGCATGCGAGTTGGCGCGCCGATGTATAGAAATCAATAACCCCTTTTTATCAACCTAACCTAGTCAAACTAAGCTGCAGGCAGCGCACATGTACTTCCAGCAAACTTTTAATTGTACCCTACTACCAACACGCATATATTAAACAAATGATTTGCATTGTTTATTGTTGATTGTTGTCAGTGGCACTCGAAAGTTTTGCGATCGCAGCACAAGCGTGCCAAAATTGGAATACTGTTCGGCTGGGCTTTGTGTACAAGTACGTGTATGTGTACGATCATGATGACTTTGCCATGTCCCGAAATTTCTGATTAGATCTCTCCATCACGCATGCATATTCATGCGGAATATTGCTGGCGATGTCATGCCGGCATATTCACCCAAAACACTTTAATCTGGTTTTGCTTTTTGCTTTCTTGCTGGTATGATTTAAAAAACATTGAAATTGATAAATTGGTCATCTGTGAAATATAAAATTGAAATTATTTCTGAGATTTAAAAAATCTAACAAAGTAAACAGAACTATGGGACATTCAATTGTTCAATGGAGCACACACACAATTGTGTGAACTTTGGCCTCGGTGCCGCAAAGTTTGCACCAAAATGGGCCGGTGTCTCCTTTGTTCGCCATTGTAGGCGGGTTATTTCCGCGCGTGTTTGACTTGAAAGTTGCTTGCGCGCGAAATTTCATTCCACGTCCGATCTATTAACGCGCTGCGCCGCTCGCCTATTCCCGAAAACTAAAGAAGCCCGTGACCTCCGGGGAGTAATTGTATTAGATACCCTGAGGGATGAATGCACCTACGATGGCGAGTGTCGCGTGTGTGAAGGCAGCCCTTGTGAGTTTGTACATGCAGCTGGCGCTGCTGACCGTTTATCTCGGCTTTGTCGACTATCATCACCAGGCCGACGCCAGCGAGCAGCATAATTCGGTGCATCACGTGTTTGGAGGCAACATCCCCAGGGATAACATCATCGGAGTGTATTACAATTGTATACACAATTGTTAACATTGCATATAATTAGTGAACTAGTGAGCTGTTTGTATGCTTGCGCGCAATGCAGTACGACGCGACGGGGAGGTTAATTTGGGATATTGTTTTAGTGTTTCAGGATGTCCACGTGATGATTTACATTGGCTTCGGCTTCCTGATGACGTTTCTGAAGCGATATGGCTTCAGCGCGGTGGGTTTCAATTTTCTATTGGCGGCGCTCATCGTGCAGTGGGCACTGATCTGCGAGGGTTTCTATGAGATGGAAGATAATCGAATTAAGATCAGTATTGTAAGGTGAGTAAGGTGACGGTTCTAATTTATGGTTATTGAGTTATGTTTTAGTCCAGTGCAAAACATGTTGGCTTTTGTAGAATATAATAAAATAGGTTGTTAGGTTATGTTAGCTTAGGGTGAGTTAAGGTAATTTAGGTAAAGTTAGGTTAACTTAGTTGGAGTTAGGTTAAGTCAGGTTAAGTTATGTTAAGTTAGGTTAAATTAGGTTAAGTTAGGTTAAGTTAGGTTAAGAATGGTTAAATTAGAATAGGATTTATAAGGTTATCAAATTAAGTAAAGTTGCGTTAGGGCATCATAGACTAAGATAGGACTAAATCAAATTATATGTTAGTATAGAATAAGTCAGATTTGAATAAAACGGCTCAATTTGTGTTAGGTATATTTAAGCTATGTAAAGTGAATATAGTTTGTGTCGATTGGAACGATTTGATTGTAA